>JANSTP010271159.1:0-10400 GCA_025330745.1 Cladonema radiatum | reverse complement strand
GAACGTTAATGGATAGACAGCGTCGTAGTGATTACCATTGGAATAGCAAAGCAAAATCTGAATAAAGGATGAGAAAATAAGTATATCAGCACTTAAAGTATGGAAACCTTGAAAAAAATGCAAGAAATAATATTCAAGACGCACGCAGTTTCGTAAGCCTTTTCCTTGTTAAAAATACCAAAGTTAACCCTATTTGCCTAGGGGTAAATTGTTCAAGTCATCGAGATATGTAATAAAATTTAACACATTAATAGTACAATCTTTCATGAATAAAATGATGCCAGAATTATTTTGGTGACGTCACTACATAGGTTATGACGTCATCATTAAAGGCAATGCCCATGTAAAAACCCGGGATTTTCTAAAAATTAGGTTATCTAGCCAGAAAATGACCAGTATAAGCATTACATCGTGTTTCTATGGTGGATAAACCCATAGATATGTTAGAAAGAGATGAAATATTTTGAAAATAGTCTTTTCTTGGTATTATTTAAGGTCTATGGATAAAAAATCAAGATTTTTCAAAATTAGCATGCTAAAAATCAGTCAATCAGACCTGAGAAAGTCACGATTGAGGACTTTAGAGAGCAGATATAAACTTGAAATTTGGTAAAAAGCTGTCTTATATAATTTGACGAAATATCACAAAAAACTAGGCACACCGATTTTTCCAAAAAAATTTGCCGGAAAAAAAATCAGAGGGGGGAACTTTTAGGGTTAATAGCATTTACTGATTCATTATCGATGAAGATCAAAGAAATGTTACAAGATTTGACAAATTTGTTTCAGAGGTAAAAATAATACAAATATAATTTTATTAAAAAAAAAAAAAAAAAAAAAAGCTTGTACCTTTTTCTTGAAATTATTGCAGGTTACTGCCTGCGGTTCCGTGTTCACAGACTGATAAACAATAAAATCACGCCTAAAAAAAGCACATCCTTAATGAAACATATTTGTTAACTTTTATATTAGCTAGTAGTAAACCTTTCTAGCTTTTTTGTACCACAGGAATGAGACCATACAAGCATTAAGAAAGAAAGTGTGGACAATTAACAATGGATTTCTATTGGCTATTGAATAAAGAGTAACACTATCACCGAATAAACAGCTCCACTGATAAGACAGCCGAAAAGATAAGGCAGGCAAATATAAATTCTTTCAACACATTATCCTACTATTGTTTAGTCTAGTGTGAAGTAAGGCTAATATACAGCATATTAGCGAAAGTAAATAAATTTAGAATATTAATCAGTTTATTAATAAAGACAGTAAATCCTCTATGTAAGTGCAAAGCTATAGCAATTTTATGCGTCCAGAAATGAACAAAAAATTAATTCAGACTTACTGATATAGTAGAGAGAGTGCAGAAATTTCAACTTGACCTCCCCATTCCTTGATAAAAAGAAATGCAAGAAAATATTCCATAATTCTATCACACCAAAATTTTAAAACCATAAATAAACATTGCACATACCTTGGGATTTTTCAGGGAATATAAATGATGCTCATATGAGCCCTCTACAAACTAAAATAAGAACAGTAATCACAAAAGCATAGTGTAGAATGTAATGTTGTTATTGGATTCTGACCACAGTTAAACCTTTATAAGAAGAGTTCACCTCCATAAGAAGATGGAGACAAGCTGGTCCCCAATAGTTTTTAGATTATTTTTACCTGTCGAAGAGGGAAACCTGTCTAAAGTGGGCAGAGGACATGAAAAATTGTCTTACCAATCATCCATCCCACACTGTGTAAGGAGAACTGTTGGGGCAAGAAGGAAGTAAATATATTGCACTTTTCAGGACTATTTAAGAATCTATATTTTGTAAAATCAAATTTTTACTTTACACTATAATTACAGCAACATTTTTTTCTTACATAATTAGGATATTTTTCACATGATTTTGGCAATTGGGGATCATTCTGCATAAGGAGGACACCTTTATATAAAAAAGGACATGTTCATTTAGCCTATACCTTTCCACTGTGCACAGGTATCAATGTGTTGATAATAAACGAGGATACAATGAAAACGTATGTATGTGTAAAAAACGTACTAGTTCAGTTGCTGAAGGCCAAGTTTCCATGGCAATGTCTCCTCAAAATTAGACTCACAATTAAAACCTACAGTTGCATTTTAAGAAATGAAAGGTGAGTCAGTGTTTTCTTATTTTTCTCATCTATCTTTATTTCTTCGTTGACTGAACGCTTGAATGATGCTTTATAAACAATAGTATCAAGATGAACAGGCCAGCCCTGTCGAAACCACAGAAGAGGGGCCAAGGGGGCACAACCATCTCTCCCCTTCATATTTTTTTTGCAAAATTTTGTATTTTCTTTAGATATTCACTAAATTAAGATGCTTGACCCACATATTTCCTACATGCAGGTGGGATACAACCCTTAATTTTTAGCTTCACACGCTACAGCGAAATGATTGTTGCAACAAATAGTCTTTTTGAGAATGGCAGCACCAATTAACAAAATTTGGCAACAATTTTGCTATTTAAATTACAAGCTTTTAGTTTTCATTAGAAAAGTTTTGAGAGAACATGAACCTGAAGTTTAGAAAAATAAGCACATAGCATAGAGAAGCTCATAAAAGAAGTGTAAAGCAGATTGGTTGTCACCTTATAGACCCATTATATGAAAACACAAGGTATAACGACAAAACTACTATCTTAGTTGCAGCCAGAAAATTTGCTGTCGCAAACCAAGATTTTTGAAGATACAAAGGCAAACGAAGTGGCAATTGCTTTATGCCGCCGTGAAAACTAAGGGCTGTCCAGTACTTAAGCATACTATTACCTTACTGACAAAAATAAACACATTATGAAAACTTTGACTTACAGCTTCAAAGAGATTTTTCTCTTTTCTCATGAAGTCAATGCATTCGAAGCGAACTTGGATATGCTTGGCTTGAGTGTTATAAATCTGAAAGCAACAAATGGAAACAAAAAAATGAAACAAATAAAAAGAAAAAGAAAATAGATTAAAACATGACACTATAAAAATGTTTTTACCTGTTCAGATACAACACGAAACAAGCAAGAGCCATCTTTAGCAACAGGTTTACGATAGAGGTTCAGCTTTGCAAGGTACTCATCCATTGCAGATTCAGTATTGGGAAGAGCGTTCACAGGCAAAGGTTTTGCAAAAGTATTGTTTGTAGTAGGAGTAATCGGAAGAGAGTTAGAAGACAACTTGGATCCAGCCCAAGGTTGCTTTTCATCTTTCTTTAGTTCAAGAGTATTTATTTTTCCTCGTCCACGACTTGTGCTCATTGCTGCATGGTCTAATAAGAAAACAAAAACAAAGGATTTCTTTACAGAGACGCCGAATGAACAACTAATTGCTGATAGTACTACAAGGTAAAAGTTAGCATAACAGAGAGTAAATGATAGATGATTGGTTATCCCTATAATATGCCTGATTACTCCTAAACAAGACTTGATTAACATCATAATCATTCATAAACATTTTAAAATCTTCTTGAAAGAATTAAATTAGAGAGAGCATTACACTAGGATCTAAATCAGTAAGGGTGATTTTGTGGAAACCTTGGAACTTAGGCTTCCATGCTGAAGGTGTTTCATATCTGTCATCTAAGAGTGGCTAAAAAAACTTACTTACTTCCCTACTTAAATTTTAATCATTCTTTTTACGAAAAAGGTGTATATTTTCACAAAAAAATTGATGTTACATACTCATGCAAGAGAAGGTACAGTAGCTGAGAAAAATGTCAAATATCCACAAACTCCTTTTAAAAAGCTGCGTTATTTCTCTCAGAAACAAAAAACAATGTTTGAAGAAGAATAATAAATCTAGCTTATCAAAAGCCTAATATTGGCAAGACTCATTTTCAGTGTTTTACCCTAGTTGGTGAGATAATGCTGATTGGTTCTTTTTTGATGATGACATCAGCCCGGTTTGGAGAATTGGAGATTACCCTGGGAGATTAAGTGAGACAAATAATAGAATCATGTCAGGTAAGTTTGGAGCTGTTTTGCAATTTTTACCAATGCTGTCAATATTCTAATCATATCTGTCTGACAATAAGTTTTCGTCAATTCCATCAACAGCCTAAACTATCAAAAACAAAATACCATTTTGAGATTTTTATCAGCCACCCACATTTTGTCCCATTCTTACCCACCCACTCAATATCATCAGCCCAAACCCGGGGCAAATACAGGGCTTAAAATAACGGTCAGACAAAATATAGTATTTTTCTAAGTCAAATGCAGCAGCCTTCAGAGTTAGCAATAGCAAAAGGCAACTGATGCTGAACATGCCTTGCTAAAACAAATTATGGGTGGCAAACTTTTGCTACTGCCGACTTATAATCAACAAAATGTGTGAGAAGTTTGCTAAGCAAAAGTTATAGGATCATATTATAATATTTCAAGGTGCATATTCCCATCAGCTTTTTTTGACATGAAGATACAGATATACTAAAGGTTTTGACATTAAACTATTGGGGGAGTTGAAAGAACATATTGATTTTATTAGTCCTTTTATGGAAAAAAAACTAATTTCTATTCAAAAATTGCATTTTTTAATGGTTGTGGGAGGTTAATGTTACAAATAGAAAAATAATTAAGGAGATTCTGTTACTTCGACAACAAATATTTAGCGATCTATTTGCTTGACAATCTACAATCAAAATCTTTAAAGGGCCAATGTCAAGTGTGCCGCAGATGAGTTATCGTGGAATGAATTTTTTTCTGAGAGTGTAATATAACATTACGCAGTGTGTAATCTAGGGAAATATGGATCTGCCATTTTTCATTGCTATTTTTGAGGTCACAAATTAAAAAAAGCATTAAAATGACAGTAAATTTGGGCTTATAGCATTTTTCCTTACAATATTCTTACACAAAAAGCTTTAAGAAAGCAGAAAATTCAGTCAATAAAATTTGCACTCTATTTATCAAATTTTCCAATGAGAAAATAGTGACCCCAGTTTAGAAATCCTGGATTACACCCTGCGTTACGCTTAAATCATCAGTTTGAGCTCACTTGACATTGGCACTTTAATTAAGTGGCCGGCCAATTTGTTCCCTAGATTCAGTTTTTAATAGAATGTAACCTATCTATAAAGGCCACCTGTCTTTAAAGGCCAATTTTTTTGTCTCCCTTGAGTGGCCGTTATAGACAGGTTTTACTGTACTTTTTTGCTGTCGTGAAAAATTGCAATTCAGAAGACTGACGCAGTAAGAGAAAGGTTTTTAAAGAAGATTTAATTTTAACCTTTAGAATCCTGGTCATTTTGACATAAAGGGTTATTTTAAAGGTATTAAAGCCAGTTTTATCTCCAGAACCAAAGCGTCCCAGAGCTTGGTTTTTGATCTCATTGGAAAGAGCATTCAATTTCCTTTAAGCAAGGCCTGAAGTGGGAAACGCTATACTATGGCTGACGAGGGGTTATGCCCCTTGCTACCCTTGCTCCCGGATTATTACAGGATCGGGAGTGTAAGGGTTAATTAGCAATGTATGAAATCTTAAATGTCCTTTTCTTCTTAAACATAGTGGAAATTGCCCATACTTTATGAAAAATGCATAAATTAAGCCATTTCACATTTACTCCTTTTCAAACTAACTCTTAGAATCCTGGTCACTTTCAAGGCCTGAAGTGAGCACCCTGGGTGCTTACTACTATAGCTTACAAGGGGTGCTACGCCTCCTGCCACTCTCTTTCCTGGAATATTCTAGGATCAGGACCATAGAACTTAAGAAAATAATTTGATAAATGAAAATGTTATCATGCATGTTTAGATATTTACACAAACAGGTGTTTTATATCAAATCATTTCTCCTTAAAGGTACGTTAACACCCTGAAAAAAATAATTTGGTCAAATTTTAAATTTGTTTAATTTTTAGTTTAATCATTAGATAAATCATGAACTATTGAAATCCTGAAAGTTTCAGACAAATCCTATGTGTGGTTCTCATACTACAAGGTGATAAAGTTACTTGGATTTCTATTATAATTTCACCAGCCATATTGTCTTTTGTCGGTTGTTGTTTACAATTTGCGATACAAAAATGGGAGTGGTTTCTGTATGCCCAACCAATTATTCCGAAGAAACTCAAAGTGAAAGGATATATATCTTCAGAGAATGCATTTATGGTTTTTTGTGAACTTTGGACTAAACAATTTCCCATGTGTCACTCCAAAATTCATTCACAATTTCCCTAAGGAACTTGATATTTTCGCTTCTCAAACTCCATTATTTATTGTTTATAGAAACCATCTCTTTTTTAATTTCAAACGTGCTTTCAAGATCTCAAAACAATATGATGTTTTTCAATG
This sequence comes from Cladonema radiatum, assembly GCA_025330745.1. Classification (NCBI taxonomy): domain Eukaryota; kingdom Metazoa; phylum Cnidaria; class Hydrozoa; order Anthoathecata; family Cladonematidae; genus Cladonema; species Cladonema radiatum. Next base: position 4,083 of record JANSTP010271159.1, on the reverse strand, counting down.
GGGCAGAAAAGAAAAATTGACAAATTTTGTCATATATAGTTGAGGCTTGTATCACAAAACTACACATAGAATTTGTCTGAAATTTTCGGGATATTGATAACTCATGATTATCTAACAATTAAGCAAAAAAAATAAGCAAATTTAAAATTTGACCAAATTATTTTTTCAGGGTGTTAATGTATCTTTAAAGGGATTCTGAGGTGAAAACATAAGTTGGGTTCATATGAAAGAGGAGAAAAATGATGAACACAAGTTTTTATTTCATCTCAATCTGACCTTTGCTTCTCGAGATATTTGAGTTTGAAGATTTGTAACTTAGGGAATTTCCATAAATAGTTGAAGAATTTGTGATGTCATCTAGTGTATAGAAAACTTGCCCCAATCTTAAATTTTAAACATCTCAGGTTATAATAGTGCTATCGAATTAAAAACTTTCATATAGATAGTAGATGTGTATTACACCTCTTCTGCAATAAATTTTTAATAAATAAGCTTTGGATCACTAGTCCAAGGCCCCCTTTGAAAATCATGCTATCCTCGATTTCGAGCTTTTGAAAATATCTCTTAAAATTATGTTTTATTTTTAAAGTTCTTCAAAAGATTCCGAAATCAGAAAAATTATCGAAAAAAAAGTAAGGTTATTTTTTCTTTCTTTGTAGGGAGCGTACATTACTTTAAGGTTAAATTGGCATAGTTTTCCTAGAGAGAATATATATAAGACTTGTTTTGTATTATTTTGTGTAAATCTAAAAACAATACATATCTGATTCTTTAGCGGTTATAGTATAGACCCCTTTGCAATGTTTACATTTTCCGCAATTGACTGACTCACCCCAAGCCTCCGAGAATATTTGTGCAGGCAAGAAGCTCGATAGCGCTACTAGTGCATATGCTGGGAAAGAGAAACAAGCTTCAAATTAGAAGGAAGAAACAAGTTATATGAAAGGAAATTTCTTATGACCCAACATTTTGATTGTATGTATATGTAAATGAAAGGCTATAGATGAGCCTGTAGGTAGGCTGTCGCTTAACCTTAGCATCTTGTTGACTGCTCAAATCGCTTCATTTGTCACATGACAATGATGTAGTGTAAACAATGCCAATAGTTCTATTGGGCTAATTCCATTTGAAATACGTACCCTCCTATTGACAGTAAAAATCCAGGGGGAAATTTCTTAAAATTTCCAAGGAGTAGAAAAGTAAATTCCAGACCTTTCACTCAAATTTTAATGTTTTTTCCAGGTCTATCACCCTGAATATATTAACAACTTTATGGCAGATGAATTTTTGCCTGGGTATATGGCCAAAAATATGAAATATCTTTGGAAAATAAGGGAAATTTGCAGACAGATTGACCCAGTTTTCTCATTTTTTCCAGGGGTATAAAATTCCTAGAAAATCATATGTCAATAGGGGTGTACAGAGTTCAGATGGAAGAGCCCATTGTCAGTGAATGTTTCTATACACCAAGCAACATTCCTCAAATGTTATGTACACAGAATTGGGGCATGCACATATATTGTTTAATGAGTTTATTCCTTGTTGCAATCTTCGGCCTGAGCTTTGCATGGACTCCACACTGGGATCTCCGGCATGGACATTCCATTTTAGTTGGTGTATTGGCAAGACACATGAAAATATAAATTTTTGGTATGAATAAAAAAGAGGGGGAACAAATATTTCTGGCGCAGGGGCCAAAGTTAGAATATTAACCTCCGGCATGAACAAAACATGAAATCCACACTGGCACGTCATTATTCTATTTGGGGCCGTCGGAAACAAAAAGTCCAGATTTTTAACGGCATTTGGCTGTTTAGGGGGGAGGGGGGAGTCCTAAGAGCCACTAAATATTTTGAAAATATCCGGAAAATCTGAATATTGTTTTTGGTAAATAAAAAAAAAAATTTTTAGTACAACTTATTTGACATTCATGTATTCATACATCATGAAAAGACCCTATTTACCTGTAAAACAATGTGAGTGACGTTTTTAGATGACTTCTGTCTGGCAAACATTTGATTTCTAGATAGTGCCTTTTCACTTTTCTTCGTTTCTTGCGTAATTTAATATGCGTATGACTAGTTTTAAATACTTTTTACTGATTTGTGTCGAAGTCCAGCAAGGTTCTCACTGATGACTGCATTGCAGACCCATTGATGGGTGACTCCGCCTTGCTTAATGTGTGATTAGTCTGGGACAAGAAGTTGAAACTAAATCACACATTTTTATTGATTTTGTCGAAACCATGTATATACATTTTAGTAATGATTATGTCACAGGTTAATTCTGCTTGAATTTGTATAGATTTGTGGACAGTTAGCTCTGCTAATAATGGGCGGTTCCATATACCTAATTTTTAACTTTTTGCAGTTCTGATTCTTTCCAATATTACATTGTATGTACACATTCTGGATATATATGGAAGTTAGGGGCAACGCCCATACCAAAATATGTCATGCAAAATGTCAGTCCGACGTTTTCCTGAAGACTCACCCACCCCCTAGTAAAATGTCAAGCGTGACATCCCCTCACAGTTTCCTTGATTCTGTGCAGCTGTTTGTGTTACTACAAGGCGTACATTATATAGTATGCCTTGTGTTACTATAATTTCAGTGCGCTTTCGAGCAATAGCCAAATAATTCAAGAGTTTCAAGCAATAGCCAAACTCAAAGTCATGTGTACTTTACTTCAGAATCGGTGATTTTCCGAATTTCAGATTAAATATTTTTTGAAAACAACTGCCATTGAGCGAAAAAAATTTAAAAAGTTTTTATCAGGTTTGGGTGAAATTGTCTTTTTTATACATAAATAATGTATCTAAGTATCTGCTTATCGTGTTTAGAAATTGTAAATTGGCCTGAAATTGCAAAAACAAAAATTGCCACACATAAAATGTCGGAGAGGATGATCCACCCACCCTCAAACGTCGGATTGACGTTTTCCGTGACACATATACTTTGGTATGGATGTTGCTCCTGAATGAAAATTTCAACGACAAGATTGGATTAGGTGACTTTATCAAGGTGACGCTAAGAACACTAGGAAGGTAAGTCAGCAACTTAGCGATGGTGATGTTAAGCATGGGAAAAAGCGATATATGTGAGTGTGTGGGCCCTATTCAAATGGATTTGCAAGCCGTTAAGAGGGGAGGGGGAGATGGTCCAGCATTTAACGGCCAAATGCCGTTAAAAATCTGAACTTTTTATTTCCGACAGCCCCTTAGCTACTGGAAGTAGCTAGTTTCTGTTTTAGTTTTTAAGACATACATATAAACCAGATGCCTGTTTAAATTCGTATGGTTCCGTGATAATGATCCAAACTCTGGAATCTGTGATTTCCAAATGACGTCTCATATTTTTGGAGGAACTTCTTCACCTGCATGTTTGAACTTCGCATTACGAAAAACAGCCCAAGATAACAAAGAGAATATATGATTAAATGTATGTCCTTGCTGCACCCGAGATTTATTTTCTTCTTAAGAGCTTTGCACCCAAGTCAAATTCAATAAACAACAGTTCGCACCTGACCAATCGAATATTGGCTTTGTGACTCAAATAGCTACACTTCTTCTCAAAAATCGAAACAAAAACTGTACCACTTTTCTGCACTCTCCGGAAATGGCTGCTTTTTGCACCAAGAGTATTTTTAAGTGTGCACCTGTAGGAATTGTACTGCACCTACACCTGAATTTTTTAGTCTCTGCACCCGAGATCTTGTTGAAAATGGACATGAAATGCAAACTGGCATATAAATGTTTCCTTTACATAAAAATATATATTTTGCAAAAGAGCAAACCACACATCAATTAACTTTCTTAGAAAACTGCTGCAAACACTGACAAATCTTTCATCCACTTCTTTTAGTCTTTTTCTAAGTCAGTATATACCTAAGTTGCTCCTCTCCTAGCCAACAACAAATCAGAATAGAGGGAAGAATGAGAAAAAATTATAAAGGATAACAAAATTAATTAGCTAGCTAAGATGTTTACTAAATAAAATACTTACTAAAGTTATTCCAAAAGTAAACAAATTTTCAGTGAAAAACGAGAGGAGATGAACAGTAGAGTGTAGAGAAATGCCTTTG
>JANSTP010271148.1:0-10400 GCA_025330745.1 Cladonema radiatum | reverse complement strand
TTTGGTCAGGCCAGCCCATTGATTGCCAAACAATTGTATATTTTGGTGTAGATCAAATAAACAGCAACTGAATCATGGCATGGAGAGCATTTTGAAGCAAAAAAAATTATGTCTTGGATTACAATTTTATGGAGAGATCAAAAATCAAAATCTAAAAATATCAGAATACCGTATTGTTTATCATTGAGTGTTAATTATCCAACTCTAGAAAGTAGCTTTATGCTAGTGTGGAATCTTGCTGTCTGCACTGGAGGATAATTTCTTCTAGGATATTAATGCCACTTCGTGCCGAGAATTTAATCGACTAAGTATGCAAATTACACTTGGTAAGGACTTTCATGGCTTTTGTACGCCATCAAGGCATTCAAAGATAAATTGAAACTTATTGATGGGATGCTGATGATCTTCTGCGTACTGACAACATGGATTCTGGTCTGGTCTCTCATGCACCTTAAATTTCAAAGACCATGAATACCCCACATATAAATTGCAGAAAATAACATCTATGACCTTTTTTCCTAGTATGTAGGTAGCTCTTCCTGTTCACCACAGGTTTTTTATGGCTAGCTGCACTTTCATACAGGATGCCAGATAAAAAATATTCTAAGGATAAGCTCTTGTCCAACCTCAAGACGATCCAGAAAACCTATATAAATGACTAGTGTCTGTTGTCAGTCTAGCTACCTGGCTACCTAATCTTCTGGAGCTTTCCATAGTCATTTCTTCTCTTAGCAAAGAATAAAAACTTCACTCATGGTAACTGAAATTCAGTTATGAATAGGAAAGTCTTCCTTTTGAATTTCTAACAAAAAATGACTTTGTTATTGAACCATCTCGTGAAAGTTTGGTTAGGACTTTTTACTGAGTTTTCCAACTGTCTGAACAAGGAATGTTTACTTTTCGAATTCGATTTGCACCTAGTTTCGGTCACGTGATCAAAACAAACAAAAATCAAGCTCGGAAAGTAAAAGACCCGCGTTTCGTACTCGGCTTCCAGACCATAGTATATACGGACTATGCTGTAATAGCTTTATAGAGATTCAGAAGTATGCCATAAAAAACAACACCTTTCATTTTGTGTTAATAAATGACAATGACCGATTCCATGACCTTTTTCTTCGACCTAAAAAAATATCACACAATTACTACGTCATCATTATTCTGATCAGTTTCACTACAAGAAATATATAAAACGTTTACACACTACAAAAAAATATCAAGTGGTAATAAGTGGATAATGGAGAGGTCATCAAATATGCACTAATAGGGCAAAAAAAAAAAAAAAGAAAAAAAAAAAAAAAGAAAAAAACGCCCGGGTTTGATCAAGGGAATGAGTTATTCAGTAACCTAAACCAAAACGATTAAACATAATTGCAATTAAACATAAAACCAAATCTAGACTAAGCCTTTTATAGTTTCCTATGGCAAGGGGTGGATTGCAACCTAACTCAACCTAACTGAATTTCAATTAACAGGTACACAATGATTCGAAAACCAATTAATTTATCGGTCACTATTTGGTGATGAGGTCATTTCGCGAATAGTAACCAAAATAATGCCAAACCTGCAAGCCGAACTTTCATTAAGTTAATTAATTAAACAAAATTTTTGTTCGTTTTTTGACATTGGCAGTTATAAAGGTTTAGTTAAAAAAAAATCTTATAAAAAGTGTCCAAGATTATTATCAGTAGTAAAACAAAATTAGTTTGGGTTCAGAAATCTCAAATAAAATCAAAATCTATTGAAAATTTTAAATTCAAGATCTCATTATATAGATCATCGGATTAATATTTCAAATATTTCAAGTTTTACATGCAATCAAAAACTCCACAAATTTCTAATTTTTCCAACGGCCTCACACTGGTCACCTTATCACAAGGGCAGCGAGAAAAGGTTGGCTTCTAACCCTTTGGCTACCGAAGTGAAACCCAATTACCTTCAAAACCCTTTCGCTCAGTTGATTGACTCGCTAGAACTCCTTAAGTATTCAATCAAATATGATGGGGTTAGGATCGTGAAAGTAGCTTATTGAAATGCCGTTTAGAGAGTATATACAGTTTTTCGGTGGCTGAATGAAAAGGTTGGAAATACTGGGGGGTCATTAACGACCTCCCGGTAGCCAAATGGGCTAACGCAATATAACAGCAACTTGGCTGCAAAAACAAATGATAACGTTGTTTTTCGGTTAAAACACCCCTATCTTGGGAATCGATCGAAATGAACCGTAGTTGCTTTTAATTTATTCTACGGAAAAAAACAGGCTCAATCTGGCTTACTGAATACATACAATACGGCAATAATAAAATCACCTGGTCCATCCAGCGTTCAGGTACTGGGATGCTTTTCAATGAATGATGTATTTCCTTTCCTTCGAGAATTGCCGATAATCTAAAATCATTTTATTTCAAAGTATACTAGAAAGCAGAAAAATATTTTTTTTCAGACGCTATGTAGCTATAAAATAAACATTTAGTTAGTAGCAGCAAGGTCAAAAATTTATTAACAGAAGTTATTTCGTTGAAAAAAAACCAGAGCAAAGGACTTTTTCATAAGAAAAAGGTTCAAATATGTATTTCTGTCAATTGTTTTAAACGTTTGATGCTACAAGGACTACAAAATAAGAATAACACCAAAAAAGAATATTATTTCGCTTTCATGCATAAGCTTATTGAAAGATTTTAAAATCATTTGAAACACGGCAGAAAACCCAAAAACTTTAATACTTGATTACCGTATTTTTTTCGACTAGAAGCCGCCGTCGAATAGAGACCGCCTTCGAATATAAGCCGCAGATTTGATACAGTACAGCTAAGACAAGCACGTCGCCATCAAATATAGACTGAATTTTCGATATTAATAAATAAGAAAACTAAAACTACTGATATAGGTAAAAGTGATATATTATAGGATATAGGATATTGATAACGGACATAACTACCCTATTGGCAAATAAAAGCTGCCCTCGAATAGCAACCGCACTTAAAAAAATAAAAATTATATAGAAACCGCGGCTTCTATTCGAGATAATACAGCACATGGTTAAAAACAAGCGTTTATCCCTGGGAGCATTTTAAATTACATATCTGAAAACTTTTTTTTTTTTTTCAATTAATCTATCCATGGTTACGCTCTCCATCAATATTGTAAATAGAAGAAGAAAAAGTAGTAGTAGTAATAGTAGTAGTAGTAGTAACAGTAGAAGAAAACAAGAAAAAAACAAGAAAAAAACATAAAAAACAGATCATAACATACCTCCCATGCGCACCTGCAAAATAAAAAAAAATGTAACAATTTCATTTCTTGTTTTGAATCATGTATCGTGTTCTCGGTCTGAGTTTGTTTTACTAGGCTTTTTGCTCAAAAAGGCAAATTGCATTGTTTTTAACCTGTATAAGTAGCCCATTTGTCAAGCAAGACTACTTTTTAACGGCTCCGAAAAGAAAACAGTGCTCGTCTTATACAGGTTTCACTGTATACCCAATAGAGTCTCTATTACATAGAAAGACAGCAAAAACAGAGAGCAAAATTTTATTTCCCATTTTGTTGATTTCCTCAAAAATTAAATTTCTAACTCAAAAAACTAGAAAACTTTCTAAGGGAAAAAATCACTCAAGCAATCCATGATAGAAATCATTCTTGCTTAAATGGATTGTGGTTGAGTCCAAAAAAATAATCCTACATTGAGACGGAGATGTTATAATATCTAGCAATCTATAATGTTTCAAATATTATCACTTAAATCTGAAAGTCTAAATTATACTCTTGGAAAGAAAATGAACTGGCAGAGCAACGCAAACTATAGCAAATACATTGTGTTAAATTTTTAGTAACAATCATACCAAGTGTCGCCATTAATAATCCCATGAAATTTAATTTTATCAAACAGATGAAAAATAATACAACTCACCTGGCCCAATACCAATATAATCATTCCCTTTCCAATACGATATGTTATGTTGACCTTCGAATCCCTAGAAATGTAACGTTATTAATTTTAAAAACACCTCTTTACTTGGTAAGCCATGGTCGTGATGGTTACAGTTGAACATTTTTTAAATATACTTTATTCCACATTTCTATTTTATTCTATACATTAAGCATTTAGAAAAACTCGATTTTGCAAAAACGTTAATTATCGACCACACACAATAGTTTAAGGCATAAGGACGGGGGGACAAAATTTACTACACACAAGACGAAAGCTTCTAAGATGTTTTAAATGAAAAGGGCTTCGCGTGAATTCGTGTTTTCGTGGTCGAACTAACAATAAAAAACTTCCGGCTTATTCTTCTTCTTTTCTTAATCAATGTAAGGACAGCATAACACATGACGACCTTTTAATTTTTAATGCGTTATAACTATTATGAATTACTGCATTGTCACTAAGTTATTATTGCAATACAATACTTTGCCATTATGATGGAAGTAAAATTTAGTCGAAGACGTTCATTTAAAACGCTAAGATCCAATCCATGATCCAATCCATATTTTTCAAATATTTTAGTTTTCCTAATGAACAGTCTTTTGAGATTTACGAAAAAAGTAAGCAAAATATCTGAATAGTCAACGTCTTTTTAACATAGGTGTCACTAATGCTGATTAGAAATTGACAAAACGTCATACACTTGGTAATACAACTCTTAAAAAAAAAAAAAAAAAATATATATGGAACAAAAATATTCTTACAGTTTTTGCAAAGTTTGACACTTCGTATTGATGTATACCTGCTCTTTCTAAACACTATAAAAATTAAAATGTTAATGTTAAGAGAGGATCAAATTATCTAGTTACAATACTGATGTCAGTAAAGTGAATAACAAATATTTATCAACAATGACGCCAGGACAATAACTGCATATCGTACAAATATGCTTCCCTACAATTTTTATGCTCTGTGAAAGTTGCCATGACAACTTCAGACATATCGACTAATATAACGAGATACAACTATTAGTCAGCCCAGGGGGAAGTGTGTGTGTGTGGGGGGGGGGCGTTGATGGTAATCAGACACCAAACTAAGCTATGTAGCATTGACTCTTGGTGTCTTGTTGCTTGATGACACTAATCGAGAAAAATAATAATAAAAATACCTCAACAGATGAATTATACATGGTCGATAAATCTTCATCAGATGGCAGAACCTAAAAAGAAAAAATGTTTTGATGTACCTGATACCTTAATATAACTTATAACGATTTTCGCTTTGTATGTAGGTAATAGTCCGAATAATGAAAACCAATAATGTTAAATAGATTGTTTATTCAAATATTTTTGGTAAATTATAGCATACCCCCCCCCCAACACCTCATCCCGTCAAAATTAAAGTTACTAGACATTCACACAGGAAATTTAGTCGTAATTTATCCATTTATTTATTCCCTTTGGATGAAAGTGTTTCAAACATATCAAATTTAATAACAGTCAATTGATTATGAGTAACTCCTTCTCTATAGACTTGATTATGAATTCCTATACTAATTGTCCCTTGCTTTTTGGTTTTGCTACATGTCTGTCACTTGAGAAATGTAAACATGATCAGAAACCTTCATACGCGAAATATCATGAGCTCACTTCGTTGTTTAAAAATAACGTTTTCTCTTTTCTCTAGTTTTTTTTAAGTCATCCTAAACCCTTACAGTTCTGATCCCGGAATATTCCGGGAACGAGGGTGGCAAGGGGAGTAGCCCATAGTAAAGTTCCCAAGGCGCCCACGTCAGTCCTCAGTTAAAGGAACATGAATGCTTTTTCTAATAAAACCAAAACCAATCTCCTGGAGGCTTTCGTTCCTGAGATTGAGGATATTTTATCCGCATTTTTTTACTTGGTAAAAAGCCACATTTTGGGTTGATTAGGAACGTCCTTTCCAAAAGTTTTAAAAATCTAAGCACTCACCAATTTTCCCTGGGCATGAAGCTTTTGCATAGGTGTTGATTTTTTCATGGTGAGTTGATATAATGATATATGGTGGCAATCCAAAGACAACAACTGAAAAAAAAGAACCATTTATGAAGATAGTCTATACCTGCTGAAAAGAAAATGAAAGCACGTCTTACAAAAAAGTTAAAAATCAGAAAATCATTTAGGTGTGAGAATTTCGGAAAACACTATTGAAATGCGACATTCTAGCACTAGGTTTTTTAATTCTGCACATAAAAATATTTCCCCTTTTTCGAGTAAATAAACGAGAAAATGGCCTTGCTGGTAGCTGAGTTGAGAGAGACGCGTCCCCTGAGGGCAGGGAGCTGGCAGATATGAGGATATATTGTACTGATAAAGCTTCTTACAAAAAAATTGAAAATCAGAAAATCAGTGGACAAAAATACTTCATCTTATATTACTGGAATGTCGCATTTCAATAGTGTTTTCCGAAATTCTCATACCTAAAATTGACCTTTCTTCTCACAGATTCGATTTCCTCATATCTTTTTAATAAAGTTTCCTTTTTTCACCATCTATCCAAGATTTTTCAGATTAATGACACTCCCTTGTTTTCTTTATTGCTACAACAATACTGCAGTTACAAGCATTACTATTTCCAGAAATTTAATCTTGCTTTGCATGATTGAGGTGATCGATAGTAAATATTACAAGAAAAAATTCCATTTTGAGTTCTAATAAACATTCAAACAGTTTCAGTCAATTCTTTGACGTTTTTGCCAATTAATACAAAAGGCAAGTCCCATCGCAGAACTTCTTTTCGATAGAAATAAATCAATAACTCAAAACTCATCAGATAAGATCTGAAGGTATTAGTAAGGGAGTATGAGTAAGAGCATTTTCCAAACTAAAGTAAAACCAGTTAAAAAGGCCGCATTTTATAACAAGACCACCTGCCAAAATAAATAAAAGGATATTGCCTTAAAATCGTATTCCTATTGCTTTTAACCAATGTAAGACGGTCAGCTGCTTGCCAATGTGATCATCTTATACAGATCTCACTGTATTTCATGTGAAGAGGGCTCATGAAGAAAATGCCTACCTTTCTCAGTTCTTCTTCCCATAAGAGGGGAGTTTGCTCAGGTCTCCCAAACATTAAATCAACACTTATCTTATTGTTGAATATTTTTGAAGCTTCATCAAAACACCTGAAAAATATACATTTATATATGTATAATTTGATATAATACAAAAGAAAATAGAAAATCAACATGGAAAATTAAGCGATAACAACTCAATATCAATAGGAGAAGAATCATGCAAAATTACTCAAGGAAGTTAGATATTGTTCATCTTCTGAACTTGATAGCCACTAGAAAAAGTATTTTGTATATTAAGATACTATGAGACTGTATTTCACATTTGTTACCATGAATACTGCAGTATAAGGTTGACTGGCCCTTTTTTTGGCTGAGCTTGGCAGAAATATAAGGCCACAGCTGAGAGAAAGATAATGGACTACTAGAATTCATCAGGTTTTCATGCATTATCATGGAAAAATAAACTACAAACAATTTTTTTGTGAAAAACTATTAAATATTTAATAACTTTGAAACAGTATTAATAACTTTATATTAACTTTGAATGCATGGAACTTATGGATTTGCAGGCTGGGACAGGGATAATTTACCTGGTGTGTGGCTATTGCACACCTAAAATACTGAACTTTAAAGTTTAGGCGTGATATCATCGCACATCTGAAAAATCTTAGGCGTGCGATGGTGTGCTGTTATGAATTTATTATGAAAGGAATAAAAGGAAGCATGCATTTATCTATATGTTGTTAACATGTTGTGGATATTCTTAGAAATTGTTAATCATCTTGTTAATCAAGTTATATCATTCAATTTTTTCTTTAGAAGGATCCACATTTTTGTGAAAATGGCTGGCCCTGTAAGGGTTAACTTTGTTACATTTGTGTATGTTTTACAGCATTATCGCTTCGTAACTGAAAAAGGATTTAATCTTGTTGATTGCTTAAACCGTAAAGAAGGAAAAAACAAGGAGCACAATAATCCGTATTTCAATCAATATTTTGTGGCAATATCAGAATTATTTGCTCTTATTTTCCAATATTTCATCATTATTGTGCAGGATAAAATGTTGTAGTCAAATTTAGTAATGGCAAAGCTATTGGATAAAAAGTCTGTGATAGTATTCATAGCATGAACCCCCCTCCCGCCCCTCCTAAAGGGGGGATTGATTTTCTGAAAAATGACCTGATTGGGGAGGATGAAAAATTTTGCTTAAAAATGGGGGGTATAAGAACACTTGGGGGGATCCCTTATAACTTGGGGGGGAGGGTTGTTAAAATTACTTCAAAAATTACTTAAAAATTACGTTATTTGGCTGAAAAAGTCAATAAATTACATGGATCACTACTTTAGGATAGTTTCCATTATTTTCATCACTTTTAATAGTCAAAAATCTCTTTCAAAGTGATGTAGTTTTTCATAGATTCTTTTTTTAATTTTTAATCAAAATGCCAGGGGGACAGCGCTTTAAGAAAAATGGGGGGCTTGAAATTAATGGGGTGGGGATGAATACCTTCTGCACACTATGGTACTATTCACTTTTTAGAAAATCTGTCATCAAAATCCCAAGAAAAAACATTGCATATTATGAATATTTTAAAAGCAAACAAACCAAAAATTAAGATCCATAATCCTATCAAAACACAAAATTATTCTCCATTCATTTGTGAGTCTGCAAAAGTTAAACAGGTACTGAAAAATTATCAATTTCAATAAATTCTCTCGCACCTTTAACTTTAATTTCATTTGAATATGAGTTGAAAATTAGAATTTCCTATAGATGTTTTAGTTTTAGTTATTTTTTAATATTTTTTCCAATTTTTACAGAAAAACCCAAAGAACAAGTAAAAATGGATGACATATCAATAAATTGGACTAGCTAAAAATCTTTTCTTACTGAAAATCTCTTGAATGAGGAAAGAATTGTTAGTCAACTCTATTATGATAGATTTCTTATATAAGTGAAGATTTCTTATGTTTATATACATTTGGCACTACATTAGTTAAATAATTAGTCCAACTACCACTGCAGTAAGTATATTTACTCTACTAGTGATCTTCTTTATAACTTAAAAAATCACAAATCCTGAGACACAACAGCGAATAGAAATTACTAAATTTTCAGTCTTTTTGCAAGCAGCAAAAAGGCCCTGCAAAAAGGCCTCACTAGGCCTGAAAAGCTAAAAATTCTAGCATCATTCATTAATTTCAGTTCATTTAAATTGGGGGGCAAGGAGTCATGTTGACCATGCTTTTGGCATCCATGCTAGTCAGGGTTGCACTGCAATATGGCTGTAGTTAGAACAAACAAAAGTTCTCTTCGTTTGTATTTTATAAAAACTGCACGGTCACACAAAGCCAGACTCTCTAGCTAAGTTAGCCACTGCTATTAGTTCACCAAGGGTTTCCTTCAACTGACAATAAGCCTTAAATACAAAAACAAAAAAAATCCATAGAAATAATGAATTATCTAAGATACAACATAAATACATTGTAAATGAGGACTGAAAGTAATTTGCAAATAAAAAATAAAAACACATACTTCAAACTGTCTTTAACAGTGTGTTCTCTTCCCAAGACTTGAAGGTCTTTGTCATTGAGTGCCTACAGTAACAAAGCCCTTGTGTCTATACTGTCTGTTAACTGCATAATAACATTAAGTATGTTCTAATAATACTTAATTACAAAGGTAGACGTTCCCACTTTGTTAGAGCTTTTTCTAACCTGAAGTGAATCGAAATTATGATTGTGAAAGTTGAAAACCACCTATTGCATTTTCAACAATCTAAAATTTACAGCTTTATTTTGTACTTCCTTTAAACTTGAACTTATGGTAATCTCCAGTTTGGAAACAAAACTCTAAGGGGTTTATACAGAGAGAATAGCTACGGTATACCGGTTTTTCACACGGCCCAATACAAATTTTCACCTCCCAAAGCTCCTAATTCCAGGGCCAATTTTTATCAAACAAATGATGAAATTTTATCTAGTTCTACTTCAATGCAATAAAATAAGTCTTTTTGCCAAAAACTATAAGTCTCTTTTATATGTATACTGTAAGTGCAATAAAACTTAATTTCAAAACTCAATGAAATCAGCGTTTCTATCAATCTATGTTTTTATTTTTAGAAGCACTAAATTATACTAAAATCTATATTTTTAGAAACTCAAAAACAACCACTCTCTAAGGGCCTGTTTATATGATCCCATTTGATGAGATAGCCCACTTAGCTATGATCCCACCAACATGCGATTTCTTCATTAAAATTTGAATCTTATTTATATGAAAAACTGAGCTGTCCCACCTACCGATGATCTCGCTTTCTTCACCCGAGATCCTCAGCAAGTGAGATCGATTTTTCTTCATGTAAACACTCTATCTCGGGAAGTGGGATGACTTTAGTGTCACCATGCATGCTCAGCAAACAT
>JANSTP010271147.1:0-16576 GCA_025330745.1 Cladonema radiatum | reverse complement strand
GTAATAACACACGCACACCGCTCACAAACCCTTGGGCATGTCTAAAATAATTTAGGCGCACTACTCACCACGCGCCTAAACACGTGCATCGAGCGCCATCTTCAGAGAAAAAATTATAAAAGGATTAAATTAGGCCAGTTTATTTATTCAATTTATTCAAACATAATATTTCTTCGAACATGTAAACATCTTTTTAAAACCAAACATTGTTTATTATCATTTATCACATTGTTTATTATCACATACAGGATGTAAGTCGTAAATACTGTATGTGAGTAAATTGACCAATATTTATATTCTCCACTTAAAAAATATATATTCTTTACATCCTGCTGTACTATCGTATTCATGATCTCACAAGACATTTATAAAAAGTATATTATATTTGTGAAACTCTGTACAGTTTTAAGAAATATTAAAGTCATGTAATAAATAATCATTATTTTAAAATGCGATAACTTCAGTAATGAACTTTCTTTTTCACTGAAAATATTTCTCAGTGAACACTCTTTTTTTCAGTGCGGGGTTTTCCACATTATTCTCATTCATTTTATTTTTTTCTACTTGACGTTTTTTCAAGGGTTAATTTTCTTTTTTTATAAAAGAGAAGCACTATATTTGGTATGTTTATTTAAGAAGATTTTTAGTAAGAAAACTTGCACAATAACATTTTTATCTATAGTATTTTCAAACTATTTTATTTATAGAAAATATGAGTTTCAAATTTAAATTTAAATTTTCTTTTCACTTACATAAAATATAAATCAAATATCAATCAATTCGTTATTTTGATTACAGAAGTTTTATTATCAATTATAGAAATCTTTTTTTTTTTTTTTTCAAGATATTTTTAGAGTTAAAAAACATAGATGTGATTGACATGATGTTCGTAAACAAACAGTTATATATTTATCGTTTTATTTCTTATAGACATGATATTTCTTATAGACATGATATAATGGATAATTTGATAACTTAATTCTTCAGTTTTTAAAGTCAGAAGCAAAGCAAATCATATGTTGTCATTTCGGTTCTCAAAGTCATCAGCAAAGCAAATAGATAAAAAATAAATGTTAGGCAAGTTGTGAAAACTTTGCCGATTTGATTTTCAAAGCCATAAACGAAGCACATAGACAAAAAAATAAATGTTATTCAAGTCTTCAGAATTTTGCTGTTTTTATTCTAGAACCTTAAAGGAAGCAAACAAATGAGTTATAATTGTTATATTAGTATTCATAACCATGCTATCTCGGTTCTTAAAGCTATATACAAAGCAAATAGACAAAATAAAATGTTAGATAAGTCTTGATTACTTTGTTGTTTCAATTTTTAAAGCCATTAACGAAGCAAATAGACTAGAAATAAATGATACAAAAAGGCTTTATAACTTTTCTGTTTGAAGATTAAAAGCAATATATATAATTGAAAAACCTTTTACAGTGTTTAAGAAATGTTAAAGTAGCCGTAATAAATGATATAAATAATGAAAAAATATGAAAAAAATTCAGGTGCATGATTTTTTCAAAATTCCTTACTTAGGCGCGTGGTACTCAGCGTGCCTGTCATTTTTCAAAATAAATCGACTGAGTATTATTTTGTTTATTTACTTTATTTATTATTTATTTACTTTCAATTTAATTTCGATTTATTTATGTTTTGCTCCTTACTTGTTTATTTGCTTCTTTTTATTTCTACATTATTTGATTTGATTTTTTAGCTGACCAATCGCATTATGTCTGGATCAAACACCTCAGTTGGGTAGCAAGGGCACAATATTCTAAGCGTGAGCATCAACATTACTTCTGTCACTATTGTCTTCATGGGTAAGTTTTTATTTGTTTAGATACCTTTTCAAAAGATTCTAACATAATTTTTAAATGTAATATCAATTTATAAACACATGGAACAGTGTAAACTCCATGGAGCTCAACGTGTCAGATTACCTGAAGTAAACAACAAGAAATGGCGAGACAAGGTGAAAATCACCAAAACAGAATATCAACTCTGGCTACCGTTCATCATGTATGCAGATTTTGAAAGCATTTTAAAAAAACAGATATGCAAACTCACAGGTGAACAATCATACACCATTCAAACCGAAAAACATGTAGCCTGTGGAAGCTGCTTATACATCAAAAGCAGTGCTGGGCGGTTTGATAAAGTGCCAAGTTAACTTTTGGGGAGGATGCTGGGGAGAATTTTTAGATCATGTAATGGCAGCTGCAACCATCTGTCGTCAATACCTGAAAAAAAGATTGCCATGAAGCAGTTGACCCAAGAGCAATGTTGTGAATTCAATCAAGCTACACAATGTAGCATTTGTGAGGAACTGTTCAAGCTGGATGATAAAAAAGTACAGGATCACGATCATGTGAAGGGAGAATACAGAGGAGCAGCACATAGCAGTTGTAATCACAACTATATAATTATCCCAAGAAAGTGAAAATACCTTGCACTATTCACAATTTAAGGTGTCAGTTTTTTATTGATTTATTGATTTATTGATTTATTTATTTATTTGTTTTTTATTTTTAATTTAATTATTTATCTATTTATCTTTTTATTTATTTACAGGTTACCATGTGCATTTAATCCTCTCTGCTGTGAAATCTTGTCATGGTGAAGTTATAGTTATACCAAAAATATGGAAAGGTACACATCTTTTACCATTGATGACGTCACATTCATTAGCTCATGTCAATGAATGATTGCTTCCCTGAATAAACTGGTTGGAAATTTATCGAAAGACCAATTCAGGGAGACAAGAAGATATATTGAGTCATTTCACTGATTTCCTGTAGAAGAACAACAAAACAACGTCATTATCAAATAAGGTGTTGCAAAAGAAACTGAAACCATGCACACTCATGAAAAACCACCCACACGTTAGTTCCACACTCACAAAATGGCAGGAAGAAGATACAGAAGAGCAATTGGATATCATGAGAAGAAAAGTAGTCTATCCGCCTGAATACAATGACTCACTTGGACATTTTGAAAAAACCCAGTTGCCGCCCAAAGATGCCTTTTACAGTTCATTGATGGAGAAGCAGATTTCAGGGGCTGACTATGAACATGCTCAAAATGTATTCGAGTTTATAGAGATGTAACGTACCATAACTTTTACCTCCTCACTGGCGTTCTTCTTCTTGCTGACATGTTTGAAAATTTCAGAGATGTGTGCCTCAAACATTACAAACTAAATCCTGCCTACTGTTTTACCTCACCCGGATTGTCATGGAAAGCCGCTCTCAAGATGACAGATGTCCAACTTGATCTTCTATAGATCAACACCTGTTCATTGAAGAAGGAATAAGATGAAGAAGGATATGATGCTAATCAATCGGAAAAGTATGTCATGTATTTGGACACCAATAATCTCTACGAGTGGACAATGAATCAATACCTCCCTACAAGCAATTTTAAATGGGTCAGCGAAGATGGATGAAATTGAAAGACTGAACGTAATGATGGTGTCTGATGATCATGTGAAAGGTTTTAGTCTAGAGTGTGACTTGCAGGTTTTATTTCATTCTCAAATATGATCTGTGTATTCGTAATATGAAATTCCAGTACATTTTGTTATACAGAGTACCCTGACGAGCTCCATGATTCATAACAAGAATACCCACTTGATCCAGAACGACTGCAAATTGAAAAGGAGATGCTATCTGATTATCAAAAGCATCTTCTAGAAAAAGAAAAGCTTGCTTTTGTCAAACCACCACCTGATTTCGCCCCAAACCTCCGCAAGAAATACAACTATATTTTGCACTAGAGAAATCCCAAGCTTTACTTAAACTTGGGAATGAAAATCACCAAGGTAACTTTCTAACTTTTTCTTATTTCCTTATTTATTTATTATTTATTTATTTACTTATTTATATATTTATTTATTCTTCTGATTAATGGTATGAAAATTTATGTTATTTATTCAGATATACAGAGTATTGACGTTTTATCAAGCTCCATGGTTGAAGAAATATATTGATGTCAACACAGCCCAGAGAACTGCTGCATCAAATGATTTCAAGAAAGATTTCTTTAAACTGATAAACAATGCAGTCTTTGGTACATATTTATCTTGCTTCGCGTTTTATTCATGGTCACTAAGTTAGTCAATGATTAAAGTTTCAATAATTAATTCTGGAAAAACCATGGAAAACTTACGAAAAGGGAGAACTTTGGAAATGGTTACATCTGCCGAAAAGCTGATGAAACTGACAGCCTAACCATCATTCAAGCAATTTCAAATTTTTAACCAGAATTTGGTTGCTGTCGAACGTGCCAAAGTCGAGTTACTGTTGAATCAACCTACTTATTTTGGTAAGTATTTAGTTATTTGAACTATTTCAATGAAAGTTTCAAGTGATTTAAAACTTTTTTTTTTTTTTCAAAATATTCAGGATATGCAGTATTGGATTTGTCAAAGATGCTGATGTATGTCTCTCACTATAACTACATCAAGCGAAATTACCCTGGGGAAACCTCAAGATTGCTCTTTACGGATACCGATAGTTTAACTTATAGCATTCAAACAGATGATGTTTACAATGATATCTATTGGGATAAGCAGTTTGATACTTTTTGATTTAATTGTTTTACACAAGGGGAAACATACTTCCAAGACATGCCTAGCCTATATCTTGTCAAAATATCACACCTAACTGTAACATTCCTTTCCTATTGAGATCAAAGGATGCTGAATTCCCATAGCAATAGGGCAATTAAGTGCGGTTAAATCGCTCATTTCATACTACTATGATTTAAAAGACTAGATTTTTAAGATGAGCTTATTCATGTCAATGAAGACAAATAAAACGGAATTATAAATTTAACATGAAATTAAAACAATGATACATTATTTCAAGAGGTACAATGGCAGGGATGTCACAGCTCTGTTCAAAATCAGATTCAATGACTCCCTTGCAATGATCTTGAAAACATCAAAACATGATTCACGATTTATTCGCTAAATGTGATCATGAATTCGATAATAGGGTGGTCATCAATTACATTACTAGCCTTGTTTTTCTTTCTCAAAACAAACTCATGGCCAGTAAGAGGAGACAGCTGAAGATATTCACATGCTTGGACTTTTAAATGCTGGATTGTTTTACCTATGTAAGCAATGTTGCAGTTGCTAAACTTAAATTTGTGGATTAACCCAAAACATATCCATTTATCCACTCTACCTTTAACCCTTAGCAATGATGCAAGTGCAGTAGATATCCAGAAAAAAAACTTTCAAATTACAAACTGGTAAAAACCTTTGAAAAATGCTGTGCAATCATGTTTGAATTCCCGAAGAACATTTTCTCAAGAAAAGAATGAACAACAGCAATTCTTTTTTTGGTACAGTGCTCACAGTTGGCTTGACTCGAATTTTACACAATTATAAGCAAAGTTGGAAGAGTAAGAATTCTTATCAAGAATATCTGTAAACCTCGTAGCCTCGTCATGAAATTTTTGGCATTCCCATACAATTCAAAAGCCACAATCCAATATGGACCAATCAAATTTTGTTGGTAGAAAACATAACTATCATTAATAAAGCTCATATAGTTGGTAAAAACCCTACTGAATGTTAGTTTTCGATATACTGAAGTAGTAAAGCCACCATATCCATTAAGAAACAGCAAGCCGTAGTTTTTTTCTTTTTCAAAAGTAAATTTAATGCTTGAGTGTTGGTTGGTTGTTCATATTGGTTGTTCATATTGGTTGTTCATATAGGCATTAAACTTGTCAATATCACCAGCAGAATGAAATAAAACAAACTGTCATCAACATATCTTTTATAAATAATAGGTTTAAAAGATAAAGAGCAGTTGCTGAGTCATTGCTTTTCATAGTAACAAAGAAATATATTAGCCAGAACAGGATAGAGTGATGAGCCTAAGGTAACAACATTACTTTTTTTGTAGTAGCAACAACTGAAAAGGAAAAATGCTAATTTTGTCGCTAAGCTCCAATAATTCACGAAAATCTTCTTTGCAAAAACCGTTAACAAACGTTTCTTTGAGTAACAAAGAAACACAAATGTTAAGCATTTCATCAAAAGGTATATTGGTGAACGGGTATTCGACACCGAGACTTCCCATAAAGGGGTTGTTATCACACGATTTAAATCTAATGAAATCTGATGCACTTCCACCATATAACAGTATTAAGCTTCGCTCACACTACATTTATGTTTTCAATTTATATATTAACCAATATATTAAAAATCGTCATTTAGCCAGTGCCCATTTATGTAATATTTGAATGGAAATTTTTCTTTCATTTGCGTCATAAATATTTTTACTATTGAAAAATAATTTAGAACAAAAGAAATTCCTCATTTATATTTTTAAAATCAAACTCGATTTGATTCGAAAATCCTAAATGAACATAAAATCATGCGCACTTGTAATATATTGGTTAATATATAAATTGGGTCCTCATACTTGTACTAATATATTCGTTAATATATAAATAGAAAACATAAATGTAGTGTGAGCGAAGCTTTACAGTTGAAAAAATTGTACTGGGAAATAATCCGATCTCCTCTATCACAGCCATTCATGCTGTCAATATAATCATGGATCAAAGTTGGTTTGGTAATTTGCTTACTGTGCTTATTTGTAACTGAAACATCTTCCTTCCTGGCCTTTGTCGATACTGCCGTCCCTGGTTTCGACAACATTTTATCTCTCCACATACAGGCTAAAATACCTGCTTCACTACGAAAATACTTTGTTTCCAAATTTTTAACGCTGCATTTAACTTCTGCAGGGAAATTTTTTCTGTTTGCCATCAGAGTACCTCTATAACATGTATGCTTTGATATTAGATATGATATAAGGATGTGTGTGGTGTTATAACTGTCCGCAAATATATAGTGCTCTGAGCCAAGAGGCTTGAGTAAATACTCAAAGATTTTCTCTGATTGTCCCCTTTCTATCCCTTCAGTATAAGATGTATCTTTTCCAAAGTAAATTAACACTATATCCTGTCAATGAATCACATAAACCCAATGTCTTGGTGCAGTATTTCTCCAGCTTTGAAGGATTACACATGTTCATCTTCACTACCATTTCATTGATCATAATATCTCGTGCCGGATAAAAAACATTTTGAATCTTTCCCAGGAGTAAGTTTGAAACTGGTTCAATCTGGTCTTTTTTTGATGTCTCTTCTCCAGTAGAGCTATCATGGAGCATTGAAGAAAAAGGATTTCAAACCTATCTTGTGGAAATTCCTGATACCATGGTGCCTAGCTAAAGCTATCAAGACTCCAGTAATCAAAAATATTTGGTCTTTTATAAATTCCCATATAAGTACAGAAATCATTTTAAAGAGTTCATATCTATTATTAGGATACCATTTGGAATATTTGGAATGCCTGGTTTGCTGTGTAATTTGCTTTATTTTTCCTTGGCAAATTCATTGATCAGTGCAACTAACCGAATTTGAACGTCAATGTCAAATAATAAGAAAAAAGTTTCAATGATTGTTGAATCAGTGTCTAAAATCCCAGTCTAAGTCCTGGCACAAAGGCAAGCAAAAAAGTAAATTCATGCTTGCTTGCATCCAAGGTATTACTTACATCTATTTTTTCCCAAGCATCAAGGTTACCACCAACATCAATATATTTTTTGCCACTACATGCGCTAGATGAGTTTGAGGAGCTTTGTGCACTTGAAAGTTTTCCTTTTACTGCCTGTGGCAATAGCAACATTATTTTCAGTGATGGAATTGAAAGACACAACATTACCCCCTTTATCAGTGGCTCCAACATCAAAATTTGGATCTTCTGCAATATCATCACCACCATTTCAGACTCAAATTCATAGTCAATTCCACTAATACTTTCATCAGAACTTAAGTCTACTTCATAATTGTATAAACACTTGGTTTTGTTATTCGATTACTAACAGCATATTACTTTTTTTCTGGAGCAGCTGAACTGCCAGACATTTTGTAAAACTTTCTGATGCCATATTTTCCAGAAAAATTGCTTTGTAGGGCACTGAATGGCATAAGGTTGGGCATAAATGAACGCCCATTAATAAGAGATGGTTCACACACAATTATGGGTGGCAAACACATGTATACGATTAATGAAAAACAAGTAAAGAGAAAGCCCCTTTGAGTGGCTGGCCACATGAAATAAAAAAATGTGGAGCCCCTTTCACCCGCTGAATGAGTTAAGTCACTTGGTGATAGTATCAATTAATTGGTGATGTTATCACCAAACTATCTAAATGCAGCAGGCTTGCATTTTGAGAAACTGATTATAATACTTTATGGCAAGTTTCACTTCGATTGCTCAAGCATGTTTAGTTCTAAACAGGGTAGTAATATATATTTATTCCACTAATCATTGCAGAACTTAAGCTCAAAAAATACTCAGAAATGTGTTGTCCATATTGTTGTTTATCAAAAAAATAACATAAAAAAATCTTATCCCTCTAATGTTTGAGATTAATACCACTGTCATGTCATCGATATCCAATTCATGTCAAAAAAATATTATGTTATAGAGTCCCAGACTAAATTTAAAGGGATTTCGAAGTGAAAACATAAGTTGGGTTCATATGAAAGAGGAGAAAAAATGATGACCACCAGTTTTAATTTCATCTCAATCCGACTTTTGGTTCTCGAGATATTTGAGTTTAAAGATTTGTCACTTAGGGAATTTCCCTAAATCGTTGAAGAATTTGTGATGTCATCTAGTGTATAGAAAAATTGCCCCAATCTTGAATGTTCAATATCTCTGGTTATAGTGTAATTTCATGCATGAAAATTTATGCACAATTTGTACACATTAAGAAAAATTCAATTACAAAAATCTTTTCAAAAATAATTTTTTCTCCACTAGTTCCAGGCCCTTTTTCGGTTTTTAAAGAGGCACTTCCAGATTTTTTTTTTTTATTCTTTAGATGTAATCTATGACTGATGCTTATTTCAAAAATATATTACTTTTTAAAAAAAAACATTTATCTGGGCCAAAACTGAGTCATTTATTCTGATTTCTTTACTTTCGTCATGTTTCCATGGAGGTTTTCTTAATGAAAAAATTTCCTATGAAATGACATCAAAGATCAAGTAAAACGAATAACATTTTTTTCTTTGTCTTCATAAAAGAAATATCTTAATTTGAAAATGGTCATAAAATAAATTTTTTTCATTTGAAAATAGTCATAAAAGAAACATATTCTTTTTTACCGACTTCTTTAAACAAAAACAGTCGTTTTATGGAGGAAAAAGTCCATTCCCCCCTCTCTTCAAATGGAATTTGGAGTAAAAAAAATATTTTCAAATACTATGCCAGCCAAGTATTCCAGTCAGTGGATCAGAAAAAATCTGATAGTGTCTCTTTAAAATATGGATTAATGTTTTTCAATTAACTATTTATGTCTTTTTAACCCTTTGAACACCATTTGCAGAATATGCTGGGAATGAGGGTGGCAAGGGGCATAGCCACTTGTCAGCAATAGTAGAGCGCCCAAGCCACCTGTTTCATTTAAAAGAGATTGAATATTCTTCTCAATGACACCAAAACCAATCTATGGGAGGCTCTAGTTATTGAGATAAAGCATGTTTTATTCTTAACTTCTTTCTAGGAAAAAATTCACATTTCTGAAAATGGCTGGTGTGCAAAGGGTTAACAAACAAACTTTGAATGTCTACACAATATATGCATATATTTGTTACCTTCTAAAATATTTTCACAATCCACAAAAACTTCAATATCCAATGAACGTTCACTGTTGAAAACAACTCGTCCTGTTATGGTCATTACATCACCACGCCTTACTTTGTGATAAAAGTCCACAGCCTCTAAAAATTATATCAAAATGATTGAAGTAACCATTTTCCACACTTAGTGCCATAACAATGTCATTTCAATCATTCAAGAACTAAACTCCCATAAGATTGTGGAATATTAGCTTATCAACTAAGGTTTAATTAAATTTACGAAATTCACTAATACTAATACTATATGCAATAGGGGGATAACTTTCTGCATAGTTATTATTTTTGCCTTAACTTTGGATCCAGTGTACAAAATCTAATTATGGTTCTTTTGCAACAAAAATTATTTTCAAAATTAGCCCCAGCCCCCTGTAGTGACGTCATCAATAAACCTTGGTATAACATATTTTCAATATTCTTGAAAAAATATTGTGTTAATTTCTAACAATATTTTTAACTATAGATATAAAACACCTTATGACCTCCGACAAAAAAGGGAATTTTCGTGCTGAGCCAGTTAATACAACAAATTATGGTTTAGAAAGTATTTCTTATTTAGGTCCCCGAAGATGGAACTCATTATCGGAAGCATTAAAAAGTGCCACTACAGTCAATTATTTTAAAAGCAAAATCAAAAATTTTGAAATTACGTGTGACTGCAGGCAAAGGCCAAAGCTAACAAACCTGTACCTGCGCATTATTTTTATTTCACTAGAAAATTGTCAAATAAATATTTATATGTTTTTTTCATTGTTATTGTGTTGTTGGCTTTAATTAGCGCACTAATTTATTATGTGCTACTGGCTTAATACAGTTATGCCAATTTTAAATAAAATAAATCTAATCTAATCTTGTTCCTTTCATTTTTAAGCCTTAATACCTTTACAAAATGTATTGTTTTTTTGCTGAGTCAGGTATGTTTAAATTGGTGGCCAATTATTATCAAAGAAAAAATAAAACTAAAGTTACTTTTTCAATGAAAAAATCTTAAAAGCTTTCGAGGTTGCTGACCAGGAGACGTGAAAAGCTAATACTCCTCTGGAATATAAAAAAGTTATTCAGTTACTCATCTTGGGTATTCTTTTCATGTTTATTCTCTATCTAAAAAACATTTTTTTATTTAACATTTCATCTTTATCTTTTAGATGTTATCTGTTGAATAAAAGAAAAATTTTTATTTGAAATTAAAAATATATAATTTCTGTGAAGAAATTAATTATATACATTCTGAAAAAAGTATGGTGTCCTACTTATCCAGTGTATCACCTATCACGAATATACTGTAGTTATCATAGTTTTCTTATACGCTAAGTCAGTGTTTTATCCAGCCAATTTCACACACCGATATTCGGTGTGAGAAACTCAAACTTTGATTTATTCTAATAAACTCAATCTTTCAAAGGAAATATAAAACCTTCTCAGATGTTCAAATTTAGATGTTTTAGAGAGCAAACCAATAATTTCGGAATAATATTTGATCACAGAGCAGTTTGTATTGTAGAACTTAGGTTTCTTTCAGTCTCACTAACACAACTGTATTCCAAAAAACCCAATCTTTATTCAAAATCGGTGTGTGACCAAATTGGCTGGATAAAACCCAGTAAGTAGAATACAGTAAATGTAAAGGGATAATTTCAAGTTCAGATAAAATAATAGTAACAGTTTTCATATCTTGTTAAAAATATATAGTTTTAGTTTGAGAATTAAGACACATTGTTACAATATTCTCCAGCATCAAAGTGGCCATGCCCAAGTTCCTACTACAAGCTTTACATTTGCAATCATCTAAATATTGTGTATTGTAATTGTTTGATGGTCTTATGGAACACAGTTCGTTTGGGTCGTGATAGTGTCATGTTACCTATGGGTGTCACTGTATATTGATGGAGATAAGCTTCATACAATGCTACATTAATATATCAATGTTCTTATAAACTCAGGAGTCGCTCTGCTTATGATGAGTAGGGGTGATAGTAGCAATATTTGCAGCTGTCATCTAAGGATTCCAGTATATAGAACCACATTAAAAAAAACCAAGCTCACAAAATTCAAAAACTATGTCTTAAAAAGAGCAATTTAAGTTGAAAAAAAGGAATATCTTACCAACAGATGCAGTGACCACATTAGATTTGCAATGTCTAAAAGCAACAATTCCTGCAACATTATCCATTTTCTTCATTGTACTTCCGCCAGTTGCAAAACCACCAATATTACAATCAGCTGGACTTAAGGTCAGAATGAGGGAACTTTGAGAATATTCTACACTATGCTCCAAAGCAACACTTCGAGTTTGCGGTGTCAAAATATTCACACAACCAGGCATTGCCAAGTTATCTGTTTTCTAAAGGCATGATCAAAAATTTAACTAATTTTATGAAAAATTATTTTGCAAAAGCAGAATGAAAAAAGTATCAACCCTCGGATTCAAACTTCTTACTCTAAATTTAAGCTCATAACCATCTTCTTAAGTTATTAATTACAATATACTTTAAAGGAAGAAAAAATGTGATAGAAAATTTCGCGATTTTGGGTCCCGCGAAATATTGTAAACTTAGCTTTTTGCAAAAGTTTATTCTCACGAAATTTTTCCACAGTGATCATTCACGAAAGTTTGTTCCTGTGAAAAAAATAATGTCTCCAGCGCAAAAATTTATTCCCACAGAAATTATTCTATAATACAAGTGAACTTTAGCTGCATTTCCACCGCTTTGGAATGAAGTAGTTAGCTTCAATGTTGTGGAAACACTTATTGAATTCATGCACATTTCTCACTTATATGTCTACCGGAGTCACTCCTACGGAAAAGGTTGTAATTAATTAGAGATGTGTTGGAAATGCTTTTAAATTTTATATGATTTTAAAATTGTTCTTTTATTTTTGAAAGTTTATTTGGAGGTGGGAAAGGGACAAAAAACTGTATCATAGTTTGTGTGTAATTTTTTTCAATAAAATCTCCTGGTTCGCAAAAGTTAATTCTCACAAAAATATTTCAATCTCCAGCACTTAAGCGGCTGAACACAGAGTTTTCTCTCAGTGATAAAGTGCAAAAGTGCATTCTTTCTCTTCAAGTCTGTTTGCTCTTATCTGCCATGTTTTGCGTGGTCATTGAATTCTATTAGAAGATATTCAGAGAGCGCTTCTCCACAGCAGTTTAGTTTATCATATAAAGTACTATACTAAATGTTGAAAAAAACCCAACAATTGTCTCTTATTTGCAGTTTGTTGTAATAAGATCTATGGTTTCTCGGCGTCGGTTTCTCAGCGTAGGCCTTGGCTTCAGCCTCGGCATTGAGGTCGGCCTAGGCCATCAAACTTGGCCTCGGCATCAAGCTCGGCGACGGCATCAAAACTGGGCCTTGAACTGGACCTTGAACATTTAAACTTAAATACATACTTGGATCTGAAAAGGTTTTCTCAATCAAAATGCTCACTAAACATCATGCACAATACTGCAGTTAAGTAGAAAATATATTTCAGCGTCAGAACGGAAAGCATAAAGGAAAGAAAAATGCACCAGCTGAAAATTAAGTCATCATTATTTAAGGAATTTAAACCAATTAAGTTTCAAGTAATTGCAAAAAGAAAAGTGGAAGTTTGTGATGAGTTGTAGAATTAAGAAGCGCAAATTTTGTCAAGAGTGATAATTATGCAGTCAATTCTAGGCAGCTATTTTTGAGTCAATTACTCAACTTTTTTTACTCATGTGGCTGCATAAAAATCTTTTGAAAGGGGAGATGAAATAATAGTTTACTTTAGTTATGCATCATAGAATTTCTGACTGATGTATATTTGATATGCTTTCCATTAAATATACTTATCAGCAAAAAATATTATAATTATACATTATTTTACAATGCAGAAATGGACAGAAATATGAAGACTAAGAATAGGAGCCTTATTGTAAGCCCTTATTCAGAGTTTAATATATTTGAACACAAATAAATTTTATACTATGAATATAATAATTTACAAAATTTTTTAATTTTATTAGAATTGAATTTAACCAAGCAAATATCAAAATAAAGAATAACTCAGGGATTTTTATTTTTACCTTTTTTAGCAAGATCAACTGAATTTTTACTTTAAATTAACATTTCTGTTAAAGGTGAAAACAATCTATTCTTTCCAAAAGACGAAACCAAGTAAGATAAAAAATGACAGTGAAGAGGCTGACCTCAAGGCTAAGTTTTGATGCCTAGGCCGACCTCAATTCTGAGGCTGAAAAGCTGAGGCCAAGAAAGGTAAATGGCCTAAGATATATTAGTCAATTACCTCATGTTTTAACTGATAACATAAAGGGGTTTTATTTATCTCTGGAGCCCGAAATAAATCTACATTGAAACCTGTATAAGATGACCACTCTAGGGACCACAAAAAAGTGGTCTTCTTAGATGGGTGGTCTTCTTATACAGGTTGAAAACAATGCAAAATGCCATTTTGGGACCAAGAACAAGTGGTCCTTATAGACAGGTGGTCTTCTTATAGAGGTGGCCGTTTTAGCAGGTTTCACAGTATTACTAAAAAAATTTGGGTAAACGATTTGAATTTTTTTAGCATTTTAGAAAGAGTTTGGTCGGTTAAGAGCTCAACAATCAATTCGTCTCTGAAATATTGGCCTATAAAACCATTAGTGGAACTCCAAAAATCATTTGTAATACAAATCTTTTTCAGATATTCTATACACTGAAACTAGCATAAAACGAATATTCAGACCAAATGTAACTAGGGTCAAGATTAAAGAGCAAACATAGTACAATATCAAATTATAGCCATTTTCATGGAAACCCTCCTCCTAAAGCATAAAAAAGTTTAATTTTCAAAATAACATAGTTAATAACTGATGATGGTCATTCTTATCAAAATTTTGATGGTATATTAACTTTGTATTTTTATAAAGGTATTACTGACGTGAAAAATTTGGTTGTTTCTGAGAAATTGGTCTCCCATAGTACCTCAGAGAACCTCTTCAGTTGGTGGTGTGGACTTTTATTGCACAATAGGTAAAGTCTCCCCGGTAAATTTCGTCAGGCCTTGGCAGGTCTGCCCTTCAGATCGTGGAAAACATACTTTGGAAGTGCTATTGGACACTAAAGATATGCTGAGTTGAAAAAAGTTTATGAGCATCACTATTTACTTTGTCTCAATGAGACTTTTTGTTCTTAAGATATTAGATCTGCTGCTTAGAGCTGTCACTAGAAAATTTCCCTACAATATTAGAGAATTTCGGTCATTTACTGTTTAGAAGTTACCCCAATGTTGACAAATTCGACAACAAACCATCTGAAGGGGTCTTTCTATTTTATAATCATTGCTAAGTTTCAATTTGAAACCTCGAATGATACCATCCTTTACAATATAATCTTTCATCCTTGCTTTTCTCCAGAATCTCTTGTTCTTCATATCATCTTTTAAAAAAATGTTACTTAGAGTAGAAACAATTTCGAAAAGCCACATTTTAGTGGATAGGCTAAAAATGCTCAAAATACTCCAAAAGTAGATCAATTTTAAAGGTCTGCGAAACAGCTTGCTCAGCTCAGCAGATATAAATGGAAATTTTTTTGTGGTTGATACTTGAATAATTTTGATTCAGAAAAATGAAAAACTGGCCCTACACTATTTTAGTCCCAGCAAAACAATTTCAATGACTATACTTTATTATACAAGGGAGGAATTATTTGTGAAAGCAAATTTTGCGGCAGAAATTTTTGTGGGACTTATTTTTATTATATTGCTTTTATTATTTTCTTTGTTTGAAGATTGAAAAATATGACATTTGAAGACAATAAAGATTTCTAGCCTTATTTGTTCTTTTGCTTTAAAATTGACACTAATGGATTTTTGACATCCCCAAAAATAAATTCAAAATGTTTTGAAGAAATGCGGTTATCAGCAAAAATTTGTTTTGCAAATCAGGCTTGTAAATTCAATCTTCTCTAGATCGGTAAAATGCTGAATAACAAGGTCGGCAGTGGGTTTTTTAGGACGGCAATCAAGTCAACATTGTCGATTGCTGACCTGAATTCACAAGACTGGCAAATTAAGCCATTTTCTAACTCTGCATCTGCAAAAATAAAATGTTCAAAAATTTTTTCCGCAAATAATTTCTTCCCTGAAGGTAGTACTTCTTCCCTAACATGACTAAACTTTGACTAAGAAGCTTTTCCAAATAATATTGGAAACGCTAAAGATTATAATATGCACTAAAATATGGGAGAACAAAATTTTATCCTGTATGCTTTCTTTTTAAATTCCTGTTAAAAAACATAGGTTTATTAATTTTCTGCGTAGCAGGAAATTTCTTAAAATGAGCGTGTATTTTTATCTTCTGATTTTTCTTGCACATCCATTATCCCAGGAATCGAAGGCCAAAAGTTTGAACAGAAAAATTTTCCAATGAGATATTTTTGAGATAATGTGACATATTCTTATAAATTTACTGAGGGTATAGGACCAAAACGATTGAGGACCCTGGTGGATATTCCTTTTCTGAAATATTTGCTTAACCCTTTCCTACTTCTTCTAATTTAATTTGGAATTGTGTCAAACATTCCGGAATAATCAGAAAATGCAGGCAAAAGTGCTGAAGAGGAATATAAGTCTTGCCACTGTCGGCTGCTAATTCTCAACAAAAAGTTAAATTTGTTTTGCCACTGACAATATGGTAGGTTGAACAATTGCTTGCTGACATGGCAATCAGAATACAATCTGAGTATTTGTGGGTTGATTTTGACATAATGGCAAGTTTTTCATGTATTGAGAGATTATGTAATGTCGTATTCAATATAGTGTATAAAGTGTAATGTGAGATTCAAATACGATATATAATGATCTTTCC
>JANSTP010271136.1:0-10401 GCA_025330745.1 Cladonema radiatum | reverse complement strand
AAGGAGTGCTTTTTCCAAATAAGGAGCGCTTTCTTCCATAAAAGGAGCGTCACCCTACGCTTTTAATATATATATGACTAGCTGTACGCAGCGTCGCACGACGCTTATGAGTCGGATTGGCCTGCTGACGCAGTCCCAGATCGCTCTATGATCTTCTGCACTCAAATATTTATGGTTACAAAAATGGAATTTATTTCAAGTACTTTTTATGGTGAAACTGAAATCCCACTTATAAAATCATAGGCTGTTTTCTTGTAAACATAATCGCTAAACAATACCTTTATGTTGTGATATTGCAAAAACTAAAGTAGTACACGGAAAGATATGAAAACATAGGGAAAGGGAACAATTATTGGTGTCCCAACCTGTTTCCATAACAATCAACTTTAAAAGTGTTCCTAAAATATTTGGATCTATGTCTTTTTTATGTGAGCCATGTTTGTATAATTAAGAAGAACTATCGGCGAAGTTATAACGAAATTCCTTAAATTGGACTTTGGTGCATCCTTTTTCGTTTCAATAGAAACCGATTCTCGAAACATGAATTAAAATATTAACAGAGATTACTAGCTGCACGCAGCGTCGTCCTACGCTGAAGCGTCGGATTGTTTCAACTTTGTTTTTTATTTGAAGAACCAATTTTTGTACATCTGCACTCTAAATTGTTCTGTATACTTTTAGGCCATTTTTGTCAGGTGACTGCTGCCTTAAATTTTCAATAACACCCTCTCCATCTTGTCTTGAGCCACCAAATATGAGGTCAAGAGATCAATTTTAAAAAATATCCATATCTTCCCTGACACTGTTTTGAGTCACCAACTTTGGTAGACAATCTTGGTTCCAAATTTAGGCCAATTTTGACAATTAGTTGCTATGGTACCGAGTTGTGACGTCATCAAATGGTTAAACTTTCTTGAATTTTTCAGTAACTTCAATTGCAATTCGTCTTTGATAACCAAACTTGGCACACATATACATAAATATGATTCTAAGTATTTTGGCACTTGAGCTTTCTAATTCTAATGGTCTGTTATGTCTCCTTTAAAATTAGCTAGATGTGATTCTATTGAAGATGAACGTAGGTAGACGTTTCCAGTTTCATTATCGTCTAATTTTGTTGCGACGAGTAATAGGGAAAGAATTTTGTAAGAATAAATGCAAACGATTCTTTTACGTAACACCTAATTACAAAGTGTGTTGTTCTTAAATAATATTTTCAACAATACCTAGAATGTGCATATACATTTCAATACCAGAAGGGTCCTTGTGTACTTCGTCTGGAATATCGACATTCCTCAAAATATCTATCACTTTCTCGTTTATTTCCGGTAATGTAAATATGGGCCTCTCGTGGCTGTTATCAACCCGTTTGCCTTCATATATAGTGCCCTCCACACCATAACAATTTAAATCTTCCTGTGATAGATCAATTCCGACTGGGTCATTCATTTGATTCAGGGTCCAAAGTTTCAATGGAGTTGTTCTAATGGTCCTCATTCTGTGATTTCCCCAGGCAGTTCGCCAGATATTTAACTTTTGATTAATTTTTGGTAAAAATACGTAATGAAGACAGCAAAGGTGAACTTCGTTTAATGGATCGAGTAGTCCTTCTTCTCCCATGAAGTAAAAAAGCTCATAAAAGTATGCCAGAACACCTGTAAAAACATCTCTCTATAATCTCTCTATCCGTTGATTATGTGTACTTTTTCCAGTAATCATGTTACCTCTCCCAGCTCCCCTCTCCTCTATCATGTAGTCGGCTACCAATACATTCTCCTTATCTTTGTCTGATCTGACGTGAAGTGGTAAGCCGAATTCCCAAACGCCTTTGATAAAACTCTCAAAAACAGTTGCCGACTTATTGTTGTCAGCACATCTTAACACAACAGCAAGCCCACTAAATCCGTCAATAACTCCAATTATTACAAAAAACCATCTAACAAGCTTGTGATTTGTGTCTAAATTCCTTAAGATTACTTCCTCGTACATTATAGACTCTGCGATGCAATTTTCTTCGTTTTCTTCTTTCGACGCCTTCGAAGTCGACACGCAACAAACGTTCTCGCACACGGTATCTCTGAACGAAAATTTTATGCTGTTTTAGTACTTCATTAAGCATTCTTTCTCATAAATTCGGGTATTCGAGTCACAAATCTTCAAGATATCGATCTAAATCATTATCTGAAATGTTAGAAAAAGTGTTTATTGAAATACCAAACTCGTCAAAGCGTTTGTAAATTGTTCTTTTGGAGACACCCAAGAGGAGAGAAATCTCTAAAACATTAACTCCTTCATCAACTAGACTTGCTATGATGTAAAAAGGTAATATAAATTTGCTTGCACCGCAAGCCCTTTCACTTTTTCTCTTCTTGGAACTGATTAACCATAGAAGCTACATTTTACCCGTAGATTCACAATTTCCTGTCTGTTTGTTACTGCAAGTTCAGCGAAGTCTGATAAAGAGAGCTGCCCCACAAAGTCGGGAGAAATTTTCTGTTGATCAAAAGCTGCTATCAAATGCGATAACCCCAATTGATTCAATATGGCTTCCATTTTGATGCTGATTGTTTTTATTAAATGATAAAATAACTAGCAAATGAAAATATACCTTGAAAATCACAATGTTAGTCAAGAAAATAATGGTGCCATTGATATGACTTGATAAAGATGATAATAGAGAGCTTTTAATCAAGGAGGTTTAAATAAGAGGAGTAACAACTCACTAAAAACATGCGTGTAATAAATACGCTTTTTTTAATTCAAGCAATTAACAGAATACTAATTATTTTTTAACGTTTTCTTCCATATAAGCAATTTTTTAATTGCCAAAAAATTTAATTGTTTCGCATCAATAAAACCGGTCTACGACAAATTCCGTATTTGGTAAAAAATAACGACAATTGCATGAAATAACTCTTCCTATATCTTAGGAAAATCCTTTGTTCCTGGGAATTTAGAGATTTTCCTTTGATAGAAAATGCCTATCCGCACACTATATTTTTCAGGGAATTCCTATGTATTTGTCTGAGAGAGATTTTTTGGATTTATTTATCAGAGAGTTTGTGCCATTTTTAAGAGATCTAAAGTGATTTATATTACGAAAACAAAAACTACCGATCCTTTCTTCCCTAAAAAAGGCAACGGAAAAAATTTATTGGCATTAGAGTTACTAGTTAAAGTTAATTTCAAAGTTAAAGTTGTCGGTATTTCTACAAAAATTGTCGTTTATAAAATTCTTAGTAATATTTGTTAACAAGCATCGTTTTAATTGCTTTTTTGAAACAAAAGAAGCAATTAACAAAAACAAAAGGAAACCTGTGAGTTGTTACTCCTTTTATTTTAAACCTCCTTGTTTTAATCTATGGCTCAAGTTACCTTTCTTTTATGAAAAATCATAATGGTTGTTGGTTTTACTAATGTTTTTTATTGATACTTTTAGTAATAAAAAATGGGCGCGGTCATACAAAAAAACTTACTTTATAATATATTATATGTAGAGTTTTGTAAAAATTCAAAAAACACAAGAAATTCTGAGAGTGATCACACGAGTTCCTAGCACTAAATAGATATAAATACTAGGAAAAAAATTAAGATCGAAAAAATTATGCTCGATATAGATATAGATATAAATACGAAGTTATGCTCGAAGCTTAGTTAAGCGCGGGTTTGTGGTGTTTTTAGACTGGCATGATAAGTCAAAAATAGAGAAGACATTTTGTGCATAAAACAGCAATTTAAATTTTCCCTAGATTAGACAATATTTAATAAAGCTACAATTTAATCTGACCCAAAGTAGAGCGAGAAAAGATTCATATCATGCAAGTGGCTTGGTATAGCGATGCTCCTTATTGTTTATTTAAAAATCATCACATTTTCAAGGACCTTCAACAGAGCTGTTGTTGAAAAAAATCTGTTTCTAGTTTTTTCTTTAGTTTCTACTAAATTTAGAACCTTTGAAAAGCACCTAACCTAACCTTTGAAAAAGAAATAAAAAGTTTTACGAGCTGAATTAAAAATTATTAAATAATGATAATGTATATTATTTGTACTGACTTCCTGCAAAAGGTTAATAAAAAGTATGGCAAGCAAATACAGTAGGTTTGTATTATTTTATCAATCGTATAAAATATAACCCTGCTAAAAGACAACAAATAGTTGAACGTATTATTGTTTCAAAAAACGGTTTTAAAAATTTGAAAAGGTTTGAAAATTTAAAGAATTTTCGTTTCTACAAGAAAACACCCTTGTCCCAATGAACAAAAAAGGGGCCCAAAAATTCATCTGATTTTCTAAGCAGGGCTACAAGATAAATATAAAACAAAATGATACATATAAATCCTAAAAGAAAAAGGAATTGTCGCCATAATTTCAGAAATTTTTTTCGAACTAACCATTTCATTCATTGAACTATCAAAACCATAAAACCTCAAAATACATGTTGAAGATCTCGGCAAAAACGAGATCC
Organism: Cladonema radiatum; assembly: GCA_025330745.1. Lineage (NCBI taxonomy): Eukaryota > Metazoa > Cnidaria > Hydrozoa > Anthoathecata > Cladonematidae > Cladonema > Cladonema radiatum. The sequence continues at coordinate 5,936 of JANSTP010271136.1, read as the reverse complement.
TTCTCGTCTCTCCTTCCCCGGTAGCACATTCAACGAATTTAATACAGGGTGGTTAATACAGCGCAATGTGAGATATCCAACTTAATAAACTTAATTTTCTTTACTTATTCAAAGTTTTCTATTCCGTATTTTGGTTTTTAGTTTGACTGAGCGAGGTAAAAAAAAACCAAAGCGAGGCCGTTTGGACGCACTTACTTAGAAAATATCGGGCAAAAATGCTTGGAATTCCAGACGTTCGATTTTGAATTCGAGACGTCGTTGCATTGCTAGAATTAGAAAGTGAGGAAACTTAAATTCTTAAAACTTAAAGCGCCAATGTCAAGCGAGCTCAAACAGTTAATAAAACGTAACGTTATATTAACTTTTTTGAAGAAAACTCATTCAGCAGTAACTCATTTGCGGCACTCTTGACATTGGCGCTTTAAATAAATAAACTTCTACAATGCCCTGGCGAATCAAACTTGGTACGTATATAACCTAAATAGTTCTAAACATTTTGGGCCAATTCTGACAGTTGGTTGATATGGCAACGTCCTATGACGTCATCAAAAAGCCAATTTTCGAAATTTTTTATAACTTCGCCTGTACTTTGCCTTTAGTGACCAAACTTGGAAGACATATACCCCGAATGGGTTTAAATGTTTTTAGGCCAAGTTTGACAGTTTGTTGCTATGGTAACGGCCTATGGCATCATCAAAAGGTTAGTTTTCAAAAATTTCAATAATTTCATCTATACTGTGCCTTCAGTAACGAATCTTGGTAGACATATACCCCATACCCTAATATTGGCGGTTGGTTGCTATGACAACTGCCTATGGGGTTGTATTAGCATGCAAACTCAAAGGTTCAGCGTCTGGCGAAGCTGCGTGCAGCTAGTCAATAATATTAATACCCGACTGTAATGGGAAGTGTGGCCAGTTTTGCGACCATGGTCAAAAATTTTAAAACTTAGAACTTAAATAACTTGACTTCTACGATACCTTAGGGAACCAAACTTGGCACACATATACCCCCAAATAATTCTGAATACTTTTAGGTCAATTTTAACGGTTGGTTGCTATGGGAACGGCCTATGACGTCATTAAAAGGTAAATTTTTAAAGTTTTTCATAACTTCACCTGTACTTTGCCTTTAGTGACCAAACTTCGAATACAAATACCCCAAGTGTTTTTGAATATTTCTTTGCCCATTTAGGCGATTGGTTGCTATAGCAATGGCTTATGACGTCATTAAAAGGTCAATTTTCGAAATTTTTAATAACTTCACCTGTACATTGCTTTTAGTGGCCAAACTTAGTACACATATACCCCAAATGCTTCTGAATATTTTTAGAACTATTTTGACGAATGGTTGCCATAGCAACGGCCTATCACGTCATTAAAAGGCCAAATTAGGTAATTCTCAATAACTTCACCTAAACGTTGCCTTTAGTGACCAAACTTAGTACACATATACCGCAAGTGGTTCCGAATATTTTATGGCCCATTTTGGTGGTTGGTTGCTATGGTAATGGCTAATGACATCATTAAAAGGTCAATTTTTGAAATTTTTCATAACTTCACCTGTATTTTGCCTTTGTTGGCCAAACTTGGTACACATATACCCCGAGTGGTTGACAATATTTTAGGGTCCATTTTGACGGTTGGTTGCTATGGCAATGGCTTATGACATCTTTAAATTGTGAATTTTTCATTCTAAGGCTATATTTCAAACTTACTGTCATTTTCAATATGGAACTGTATTAGCAGGCCAATCCGACGGTCCAGCGTCGGGTCGACGCTGCGTGCAGCTAGTAAAACATTAAAACATTTGAATTTCATAGAGACTTGTTATATGAACAATAATATATCCAGTAATCCTTGTATGCTGTGATGAGAAACTCTTTTCTAGATCTTGGTGAGGAAAATAACCCAAAACATTCCTTTCTTTGGCCAATATAATCTTTATATCCTTCTAATTAATGCTTATAGGTATTGAGCTAAATTTAACAAATGGCTATTTTTATACAAGCCTTCTAAACTCAGATATGAAATGGGTCTGTAAATTACTGGTCTGCATTTTATACATATTAATTTTGCTTCAAAATCTTTAGGAGTAGGTTTTGAACCTATGATTTTTATACATTTTTGATTCCGATTGAACTTCTCTATCGCTTCGTGTACTTGTTTTTATAAATTTTAGATTTTTTTTGTGCTTTTTGCGTTGACCGAAGGCTAAATGACGTCATAACTTGAAAAGGTGACGTCATCAAAATTGACACCATCGATTTTTATATTTTGCACAAGCTAATTATCAAATATCAATGAAAACATTGCTTGTAACAAGCTCTCTGACAGGAGAATACACTCTGGCTTGCACTACTTGTTAGATTTTTAAAAATAAGAAAATTAGACCCCAAAGAGAATGTGTCCACGTGATGACGCCATTGAAAATAAATAAATCGGTAATATAGGCATTATTTTTGATAACTTTTTCAGAAGTCCATTTAAATTTCATCTAAAAAGTAATGTCTTATATGTCTTAATATGTCTTAAAGGGCGCCAAAAAGACTCTAAGGGTTCTTAGTATGGTAAAAGAATCTCAATATGGTAAACTTAAAATTCAATAAACCTTCCACGAAGGTAGTGATTATGGTCATTTTTAGTGGTCTGATCACGTTATAAAATCATGATGCCATCAGAAACGAAAAATATCCCTAAATAACAACTTCCGCTTTTCACTTCAAATTTTCACTATGTGAAATTTACACAATTTACTTTTACAGAATTTACACAACTTACAAATTTTCACAATTTATTTCAAATTTTTACTATGTGACAAAGATTTAATTGCAAATGTTTTAATAAAAACGCAATTATATTTATTTGTCGACCCTTGGGACCACACCCTCATTTTTGGACGTGGGTGTAGTAACTCTCTGCTAAAGGAAAACTATATTTAAGACCTCTAAGCAAGCAAGAAACATAATTTCATGAAACTTCATAGGATGATAGACTTGACGTCATTAATATATGTCAACATCCTTTTGACGTCATCGACGTTAAAATTCCGTCATTTTGCGTTTCATCACCTTATAACTTGACCGTACAACACGAAATGAACTTTATTAGATAAAATTAATTTCTTGCAATTTCAAAAGTTTTACTCAAATTGAAGCAAAACAAGCTGAGAAGACGAATTTTTAAAAAATTTTGGTCTTTTTGGCGCCTGTTTTGGTTAAAAATTTAGCTTTTTCCTGAAAGGCCTTTTCTTTTGCGAAAAAAATAATCCCGATTCCTGGAGAATCGACAAAAATGGGGTCCGAAATCGCAGATTTTTGATATTTTTGATGGTTTCATGACATCACCTTTTTTGGTTTTCCAAATTTTCCACTCCCGATTTGTAAGAAAGGACTTCATATAGTCTGATCATAAAATTCAAAAGTTAACAAACCATATAATAAAGCCCTAATTAACAAACCATATAATAAAATAAAATCGTATCATGAAATTGAAAAGCCTAAAATGGTGTAAAATTGTATAAAGAAATCGACAATCGCATAATGAAATAAAATCGTATAATGAAATGGTCAATCGTATAATGAAATGAAATATCGTATAATGAAATTGACAATCATATAAGGAAATGAAAAATCGCATAATGAAATGAAAAATCGTATAATGAAATAAAAAATCGCATAATGAAATGAAAAATCGTATAATGAAATGAAAAATCGTATAATGAAATGAAATCGTATAATGAAATTTACAATCGTATAATGAAATGAAATTGCACATCATTAGATTATGAAATGACACTTTACAATTGTGTCACTCAACCTCATAAACATCAAAATTCAGACATCACATAAAGCTAAACTGACAGCACATAGTGTGAGTTTCACCAAATCAAGTCTAAAAATAGCATGATCAAATGAAGAAAGCACATCACATAATGTTAAATTGACATAAAGAAATGTGAAAAGACATAACAGAATTATAAAAAATCATTTGAGGCACACATGGCGTTCCATAGAGAAAGATATCGAACATTTTGTTAACCACGTCTGTTCTTGTGTCAAAAGTAAACGCCCAAATATCGTCAAAGAAGCACCAATAAAAGCAGTAGAATCTACACGCCCATTAAATATAGTTGGCATTGACTTTTTACATTTAGACGTTTGTAGTGGTGGCTATGAATATTTACTCGTAATTACAGACCATTTCACAAGATACACCGAAGTTTACCCTACTACCAATAAATCTGCCCCTACAGCTGCTAACAAACTTCTTAATAGCTTTATTTTTCGTTGCGGAATTCCAGACAAGCTTATTCACGACCAGGGAAAAGAATTTGAAAACAAACTTTTTCATCAACTTTCTTTGCTTTGTTCTTGTATGCCATATTTAATTAATAATAAGGAAATTTTACTTTGTTGTTTCATGATTTCCTTTTTCTTTGCTTTGTGGTATCAAAAATTTATGTACGACCCCTTATCACTCACAGACGAACGGGCAAGTCGAGAGAATGAACCGAACCATCATTAATATGCTAAAATGTCTTCCTGAAAAATACAAGAGTCAGTGAAAAAATCACGTCGACAAGCTAACGTATGCTTACAACTGTACAAGAAACTCAGTTACGGGCTACTCACCATATTACCTAATGTTTGGTCGTCACCCCAAATTGCCAATTGATTTGATTCTACCGCCCCAAAGAGCTGAAAACACCGACTTACAATATTTTGCCTTAAACTGGCAACGACGAATGAAGGAAGCATACCGTCTTGCGAAAGAAAAATCTGATCGCAACAAACTTTTAAATCGAGAGAGGCATGACCAAAAGCGACTGTCAAGGAATGCCTTTTTACCAGGAGATCGCGTTTTAGTGAAGAACTTATCGGAAAAAGGAGGAACTGGGAAGCTCAGAAACTTATGGGAGAAAGATATCTACGTTATCGTTGAAGCAGTTGGTAATGATTTCCTAGTTTACAGAGTAAAACCAGAATTATCGCCCACAGGAACAGAGAAGGTCCTGCATAGAAATCTCCTACTAAAGTGTGATGATTTACCAGACAATTTTGATTGGGAAATTGAAGGAAACGGTGATCTGCATGATGATAAATTTGCAAAAGAATCAACAAAAACAAATCGAAATCGAAACAAAAGAACATATAAAACGACACCTGATAATTCAGTTTCTACACCTGATACTGTCTCCTCGGAAGAAAGCAGCGATAATGAGCGCCAGAATATATTTAGACGAGTTTTGAGGAATAGAATTGTTCGAGTTGCACGTAGTTTTGACAGACAAGTGGTAAGGAACAAGAATGATGGGGAACAGTGGAGAAGAAGTGTGAGAGGTAAAGTTGTTGGTGGTGGCCAGGATAGTGGTGGAACAGTGGATGAAACTTTAGATGCTGATGGTAGTGAGAAGATTGTGAAGGAAAGTTGTGATGCATTAGAAAGACGATCAGATGATGAAAGGACTGATTTTAATGTTGAGGGGAGGAGAGTAGATGGGAACAGTGAAGACGGCAAAGGTGTGAACAGTGAAGACGGCAAAGGAACAGCAACCAAGCAAAGATTCAACCAGCATGATAAAAACATCAGGAAAGAATACAACTTAAGGCCAAGAAAAGAGAAAGAAAATGCTAATCAAAGTAAATTAAAACGTAAGTAGTAGGAAAGTACCGGTTCTAGCACAGCATGCCGAAGGTGAGTTATGAGTAAGGCATGCCCGACCCCCCGCTGCGCTTCTACCGGCCCGATTCCCGCCAAAAATGAGTGAATGAAAGGAAATGCCTCAGGAACCAACCAGAGCGCTTTATTTTTCCAATGGACCAATCAGAATGCAGTAGGGCGTTATAAGAAGACCCTAATTTTTACCCAAGCCCTCTTTCAACGCGAACTGTCAACGAGTACAGACCTGCTGCTGAAATTTTTCATTTTTTCAAC
>JANSTP010271125.1:0-10402 GCA_025330745.1 Cladonema radiatum | reverse complement strand
AATCGTGGATAATTTCGCAACATAAGTATTAAACTGCTATTTAGTATGAGACCTATTATCATTAAAATAAATCCCATAACAATTACAGCTACTGAATTAGCTCCGTAAGGTCCCTTGTAAGCCATTCTCATCGGTTCTGTCCCGCAATCAAAATAAAAAAAAGTTTTTTCAAAACCTGATGATATATTAAGTTGATTCATTTCTCATGAAAAATCTTCATCAAGAAAATCTCCTCACTAAGTGAATGTAATAGGCTCCTGAAGCTTTTAACGCTCTTTTTAAGTTATAAAAGTTAAGTGAAAGAGATCCTTTTTTGTGGCACTTGGTTTGGACTAACTTACTAAAAAGAATATCATAAACAAAAATCATTCGTATTTTTATGGAACGTAAAAGCAATGACTGACAAACAAGATGAAAAAAAGTGGGCAGAAAAAAGAATCGAGAAAAAGAAGCGTATTAAAACATGATTTTGTTATCGACTTTTTCTTTTCATTGACTTTTTCTTTTCACTGCAAGGATTTTAGTTTCACTTGCAGTTTCCTTTAGCCTATGATAATAGCGTCGCTTTAACTTCTTCAATTTTTCCCTTTCCAGACTTAATTTTTCTTTCAAATAGTCTTTGGTCCAAAAAATGAGTTTGCCATTACTTGAAAGAATGCTCATCGTATCTCCCAAAATAACCGCCACGACCAGTGGAAATGAAAATTTGACTACTGTAATTTTGAATTCAAATTTATTATCACCGACTGAATGAGTCAAAGGTATCATTTCTCAATTATCAGGAAAATATTTAAGCCAAAATTGCCCGGCCTGAATAGGCCCATTCAAGCTAAGTGGCTTCCTCAAGTCAAGGAACCGATATAATTTTATGCACTACATTATCGGTTACACGTTTTTCTTTTTATAAGCAACTAAAGTCAGGAGTCAGTACTCAAAGTTGCTTCTAAAACCTTAGGATTTCAGTACCAAAAATTGCTTATCAGTTGCTTGCATAAAATCAACAGCAATTTTCAAGATCATTGAAACTTTTCTTCAATGCCCAAAGAAGTAAATCTTGACTTTCAAGACCTAATGTTCCTAGACCTCGTTAACAAATGTTTTTCCGAAATATTTTTATTAAAAAAGAAATTATCAGTTGCTTAATAAAAAAAGTTGGCTTTCAGTATCAGCATTGAAAGTTACTTCGAAAAATTCGAAGTCAGTACTGATTGCTTATAAACCAGTTGCTTTTATCAGAAAGTACGGTTTCTGGTGAATGTTTAGAATATGAACATTGCTCATACTCGACAACTTTTATTTTTCTGGTATTTGATAGTTTCTGTGAAATGTCCTTTCTCCCAAAATAATTGATGTCTGTATTTCTAAAACTTCCCTTTCTCTTGTTTTAGCGTTTAACATCCAAATGTTTATCGGAGGCTGTGTTTAATGAACCCTGGGTTTTAGATCTTTTATACTTTTATCAATAGCTCTATCCAATTCTTTTTCCGTACTTCGAATGTCAAACCAGTCTGAAAAAGAAAAAGAACTGAATGACGTATTCTCCTCCATTATATTTTCACGTGAATTCAAGAAGAGAGTGACAAACACAACCAAAAAATCGATCAATTTTTGTTATAAAAGAGGACCAACAAGAGCACATGGCCATTAAAAACTCCTCCGAATGGAATCCTCCAAAACACTCAATTAAATGGCGAAAAATATACAGAAGTCAACGGCAGCAGTCCTGCTAAATTTTAATGGCAACAAGCATTGTGGATAAGCAACTGTTCGAGAGAACCTGAAATCACGCTACCTAGTACGTCATTACTTTCAGCCAGGGGTCTTGGGGTAGCGTCAAAAGTTGCAGGACACCAAAGGCAAGGTAGATAAGATTTAATAATGAAAAATATGAAATTACATGATACATAACGTCATCAATGCCCAAGGCAGGGTGTACATGGAGAGGTAAGCATAAAAGTTGAAAGATCCCAAGCGCATCATTTCTGCAAGACTTCTTTGCCTTAGGTACAGCTAATTTCATTGGAAACGAGTATCCACGTGATCTATAACGTCATCACTGTCAGCGGGAGGTCTGAATGGTATTGACTCAAAGGGCACCACTCCTGCTAAGTTTCATGTCCCTAGGTATAATAAATGAGCTGTTATATCGAAAAATACGAATTTACATGATTTATGACGTCATCATTGTATAAGGATTTTCCGAGTAAGAGTTGAGTGTAAAAATTTTCAGGACTATAAGAGCATCTTTGTGGACAAATATCGTGGCAATAGGTATTGTAGATAGGCTACGAAGCCATCTAGGTTATTGAGGTAAGCTATTAGCTATGAAAAACAATTTAAAATTGCGACAGAGGGCGGAGAGGGTCTGAAGACCATGCAGGGTATCAGCCCTAGCTAGGTTCGTGACCGTAGATATTGTAGATAAGCTTCTATAATGGAAAACGTTTAAACACGTTATCTATGACGTCATCACTTTCAGCGGTTGGTAGGAGACACGTTTAAGTTATAGAACCATAAAGATCAGTGTTTTTGCCAAGCTCCATGGCCGTAGGTATTGTAGATAAGCTTCTATTAAGAAAAATGTTAAATCACGTGATCTATGACATTAGCAGTGTCAGCTAGAGGTGCAGGGTTAGAGGTGATGGTGAAAGGTTTAGTATTGATTACAGAGCTCCGTACCTCTGGAATGAAGTAATTATTAATGGCAATATTATTTTTGACCTTGAGTCTTCTCCTTTGTTCAGATTTAAATTGAAAGAACACTTGCCTGCTCTCGAAAATTACTTGAAATACTTTTAGTTTGCTAGAGCTCTGCAGCCCACGTCAGACTTTGTTCACGTCTTTTTTATTAATTACTAGTTCTTGATTTTGCCAGAGTTTATTTTACGACAGTTTTTGTTGATAAGCAGAAAGGGATTTCTTCAAGTCACTATTTCCTATCGTAAATTAAGGATTTTCTTTGGTATTTATTAACTTTATATATCATGGCCAACAGTAAATAAAATGTTATATGAAATATAGCTGACATCCGAAATTGCTTAGGATAAGCCTTGTGTCCTACTTTTTAAATAAACGCAAAATGTTATCAACTATTTTACATCTACTAGTGAAAAGTAAGCAGAAAAAATAGAAAAAGGTAAACTCAAAATTTCAAAATAAGAAAATGAGTTATAACTCTCAAAGACGGAAAAAAATTGGGGTTTCATTATCGTGCTCTATTGCGACCATTACCACGAAGCTCTAGGAACAAAGTGCCTTTCTCAGCTTCTCTTGAGATTTAGTCATCCGACACGTCTTGTCATAACTTCAAGAACTGCATTACATTCCTGTGGAAACGGAAACATCTTTTTGAGAAGGTAGCATTCAAAACAAACAGATTTTCTTCTTTGTATTCTATCCAAAAAACAAATTATATGCTTTTTTGTAAGCAACACTTTTATAAGCAGCACTAGGCTCAAAGGTGCTCAGTAAGTTTGCCACAAGACGTTTTGCCAACGGAAGTTCTGCCACCGTAGTTTTGCAACTAAGAAAAACTTTTAAGTCGGTATTGTTGCCACTCCACCACTTTGATAGTTGAAATGCAGCACATTTCAATAAATTCTCAGTATTTTTAGATCTGAAAAATAACAAACTTTCCCAACATTGCAGGGGGGGGGAGATGAGGAGAGTGACTGAGTCATAATTGAAATTTTGAAATTTAGGGGAGATAGTTTTACTAAATAGGCCTTTAACTCTATTGCTCCCTCTCACCAATCGAAATAATGGAACAAAAGAATTGACACAAGCCAAAGGCCAACAGAAAATCATATGCAACTAAAATTTAGTTGCTTTCATTTCACAAGAGTCACTGATTGGGCGATTTTCACGGTCAAAAATAGTGAGAAATAGAAAAAAAATTGAAAGAGGTTTTTGATAATAGTTCTTATTTGTGATATTGGTTAAAATATATTTCGTTATATTTGACTTTGTTTTAGACTAGTTTCTTGTCTGGTTCTTGTAGCCACAAAGCCAGGAAAGCCGAGAAATTGAATTGTTATCTTTTTGGCGGGTCATATAGCTTTAGCGAAACAGGAACTGGAAGAGCTGAGAAAAAAACGTTTCGCCGAAAAACATTTTTCGCGATAAAAAGGAATAAGAAAATGACTAAGTCTAGTCTTACTTGGTTTCTGAAATCACTTGCAATAGTGGTGTGATACCGCAGTCTTGATCGTAAAAGTGGTGATAAACTTTCTAAAACTAAAAAGGCTGCTAAAAAATCCTGAAAATATTCATGCTTTTTTCTTATGTTTTATAAACTTTAGATAAATAGGGAATAGGTTATCCCCACCTGTCTTCCCGCCCTCCATCAAAAAGCTCACTCTGAATAGGATTAAGTATCACTAATGTTTAGGCATTTTAAAGTGTTATTTTTTTCTACTTACATTCCAAAATATACGACGGTGGCAAAATTACCGGTGGCAAAATAGGTTAGTGGCAAAACTACTTGTGGCAAAAATTACTGTGGTAGAGGTTCCGGTGGCGAAACTTCCAGTGGCAATCTTTCCATAATTTAGGCGCAAAGTGGACATTTTTAAAACAATACTTAACCAACATCCTGAGTTTCAGATCTCTGAAGACATAGTTAAACCCTATTACTACTGGGCTATTTAGGGGCTCTGTAACACTGTGGGGACTCCACCCCCACCAAAGATCTCGAGAACTACTAATCTTAAAGCGATAGAACTTGGTACATTATTAGACCAACTCAAGGCTAGGACCAACTTATTCTGAACACAATGACGTCATCATTTTTAGCCGTCACATTGACGAAAATCGGGAATTTGGAAGTCAATATGAAAATGGCCATAAAAAATGAACCAAAAAAGCTTTTTCAATGCGGTTTTCTTTATTTTTCTATTAAAGTGAAGTACTTTGTTACCAATTGGAGTTAGAAAAGTTTTGGGCCCAAATTTCGAAATTCGACCAAAAATGACCCCAAAAATTTGCCTTCAGGGCCTCGAATTGGGCGTTGCCATGGCAGTAGTGGGCGTGGTCACCAAAACTTTTTTTGATGAAAATGTTTTCAGTTAAATTTTGTTTAAAGTCACAAAGTTTCATTCCGAAAGCTTTTCTAGTTTCTGAGTAATTATAAAATAACTGTTGGTAGCCTCCAGTAGGAATAGAGTTAAAAAGGAAAATTAGATAAATACGGAGCACAAATTTTTTGAATGCAATTATAGTCGACTGTAGTAGAGAAATACAAATAAAACTTTTCGGGTTCGACTTTTGATAAGTAAAAATGCTACGAACGAGCACCAGCTAAGCAACATATCACCCTCAAAGTCGCTGAATCTTAAGCAACACTAAGGTTCAAGCGAAAAAAGGCGTTGCTTGTATAAAAACGTGTGCACTGTTGTATGCTCATGAGAATCTCAATACTGAACAAAATCAAATTATTGTTAATGCCACTTGCTATTTGACTAATTCTTGACGGTTTTCGCGTAATTTTTTTGGATAGTATGTTTTACCATTACTTCTTATGTTGCCTTTGAAAAAGTAAAACTTTATACTTATTAATCCTTTAGTTTACTAGTCTAGCGTAGCTAAACTCTTTTCTCTTTTACTGAGAACAGACGCTCGAAATTCGAATCGAAAATAACAACAAGAGAGAGAAAAGGTTTAGTAAATCCTAAGCAAAAAAACCCTATCATGTTTGCCAAAGAAATCCAAGGGAAGCATTCTAATTGGCTGATGAATTATGTGATGGGAAAACCCCTTACGCATATAAGCGATTCGATTGGTTATTGAAACAATAGAAGAGATTTTTCTGAAAATGTTGTATTCTGATTGGTTTTTAAAGTAAACAAAAGGAGAATAGAATGTTTGCTCTAGGATTCCCCAAGCTATTTTTCATCGTTGTTTTTAAATGCAGCGTTGTGAAAGAAAAACAGCTTGGCTACGCCAGGCTATTAGTTTACAACCTACGACGAGGTTTTGTTTGTTTCTGTTTTTTTTAATATTTGAATTTTTCTATTTATATTTAATTATTTTGTTGAATTTAGGGATGTTACAAATACGTACAACCTGTAAAACATATGCTTGCTCATTGTTTATTAATTTGTTTATCCAATACATTGTATTATAAAAAATATTATAAGAGATATTAAAATATATTTAAAAATCAAAGAGCAAGCTCCAATGAAACATATGACTCCCGAACATACTAATGATTGATAATAAAACAAAAAACTAAAAAATGGCTTCATTGTGAGCATAAATAAAACGGGACACCTCGTACAGGAAACAGAAATAATTTGTTAGTTAGTACAGCAGCGGAAGAAGAAGCGACCTATCATTTTCGCCCGATGTTTCATGTTAATTTTAGCAGTGTTTTAGTAGATGAAAATTGAAAGAACTTAAGTTTCAAATTATTCTATTATCTATGTCGAAAATATCATATATTACCTTGTTCGTATTCTTATTACCATGCCAATATTCATATGAGTTTTACGGTTCTCACCCAGGCTTGCACTATATGGTAAGCGTGATTGAAGAAACCAGTTATATGCCAAAAGATTATGTAAATCATCAACGTATTTACAGAGATCAACGAACGATTTTTGAAAAGGAAATGTGGAGATGGAGAAGTGAATGTTCTTACAATAATAATTGCGACCATGAATTCACTAACAATACGTTTGCAGGTTATTATATGTATTTAGTAAATAATTTACGCGACATGTTGAATTTATGTTTAGATATGATACTTTCTCCGTCCATACAGAGACCACATAAGTTGTACTACATATACTTTCATGATCTGGTTAAAGCCAAATATTTTTCAGGTGTTATGTCATTTGAAAACTCACTAATATATGATCGTGGTCCTATCCATTTTCAGACAATGCAAAATCCAAATTATTGCTATCGATATACCGAACAAAACATTGTTTTCACCGATTTGCTAAATTTTTTTTCAAAGATTAAATATGTTTACTTCCTTGATCTATATAAATATCAATCAACAGTCAAAACAAAACGACTGATAAAATATTTAGAACAACAAATTACTAATTTCAGCTATAAATTTTATCAAATATCTGTTTTGGATGAGGACCTTGATGCAATTATCAAAAACATTAGCAAAATCAACGAAAGAAAGTTCTTATATGTTAATCTTCCATATGAAGTTAATAAACAAGACGTCAAAAAAATGTTAATAAGTTTTAGTAAATTGAGTTGGCAGGAAAAAGCTGAAGTATATATAGAGTCTGAATATCCTGATTTTTTTTCGGTTGTCAGCAATATGACTGGGAATTCCCTTCTTCCCAGGCACCGCTCTGACCAAATGATTTTATTGTATAAAAATTACAATTATAATTTTTTTGAGAGTCTTCGGTTTATTTCTATGACTATGTATACTTGCAAGTTGATGATGGAACCAACAGTAGTTCAAAACAATTATGAAAGCTTTTCTAAGCAATGGTTAACGCCATTATTAGATAATCCAGGAAACTGTACACCAGGATTTTATGCAGAGAGAAAGCAACGATATGTCAATAAATATAAGCATTTAGAGAAAATTTGGAGATGTGAGCTTTGTCCAAAAAATCATATTAAAAACCATTATGGCTTAGATCCTTGTGTTGTTCAATGCATTGGGAGAGAAAAATCAAACAGAGAAAGAACTGAATGTATTGATCCATATACTACAATATATCTTAATCATAATTCAAAATATTGGGTAATAATCATAGCAATATGTTGTTCGATTTCAATAGTAAATTTCCTTGTGACGTCAATATTCATATACTTCAGAAAAACACCATTAGTTAAATCAGGAAATTTCGAAATTACGATGGTACAAGTCATATCTCATACTTTTTATAACGTATGTATTTCTGTATCATTTTTGATAAAACCAAATGAATGGATTTGCGAAAACAGAAATTTTGTAATAGCTTTTTTTGCTTCGATTATTGATGGAGTCGTTTTTATAAAGGCGAGAAGATTGGTGAAAATTTTCAAGTCGAAAAGTAGAATAAGTGCTAGGAAAAAATTTCTTTCTCAACTTCAAGATTATTTGATCATTTGTTTATTCGTTGCTGGGCAACTAATATTTGGAATAGTCATCAACGTAATTACCGACACAACTGTCACAATTGTACTAGAAGAATCGAAAATGGAAAAAATTTATACCTGTTTGAACGATAAAAACATTTTTTACCAAATCATTTGTACAGTCATTGCATCTGTCCCATGTGTTGTTTATGGGATAAGAGCTCGAAATCTTCCAGACTGTTATAAAGATACGCAAATCATTGTTTTTGCAATATTTACATCAACTCTTGCATACATAGTACTAACAGTGCTATACTTGAGTGAAGATGATATTATGAAAAGGTCTTTTATTTTATGTCTTTGTTTAATGGTTTCAAATGAAGTATTTTTTGTTACAATGTTTGGATATAAATCTTGGATTTTGATTGCAGATAAAAGTCAAAATACAAAGGAAAGATACCAGAAAGAATTATTTAATTATAACAGTGGAAACAATGCGTCATAATTATTTTTTGAGATGTTATCAAACTAATAATAACAAGCGATCAGTTTTGAATAAATTGTAAATTCTGAATTAAAAAAGTAAAATATTATTACCTAGCTAAGAATTGAATATCAAAGAATTGTCCTAAACTTTTGTTGAAAATATAACTAAATATTACATGTTGACACCCCTGTCTCAGTGGCCCAATAAGGGGCCCAAAACGCAACGGGCTGGTTAATAGTTTGAAAAGTCGATAGAGCTGTCAAAAATTGACCCACACTTTAGAACAAAGCCTAGATGGATGCAATTAAGAATATTTTCTATGGACGGGTTTGAGATAGGGTTACCTGAAATATGTTGAGATATGAAGTATATGGGGAAATGCTAACAACCTCTTGAGACAATTTATATATCCTGTATTAATAATGTTGTAAATATTAGATTATGTTTGGAAAAAATTTTTTGTGATTAAACTTAACAAACCATCTTCCGAGTATTACACGTTTCTTTTTTAATAAGAAACCAAGTACCAGACCTAGTTCCAAAGGGTTCTTAGCTATTGTCTAAATCTGGTTCCAAATGCTTCTTTACGAAGTTTCTTAGCTTTTAACAAGTAAAAGTTGGTAAATCGAAAAAAAATCTAGTTGGTTATTTATTGATTGTTTTTAAGACGAGATTTGTTCGATGTAAACGAAAGAGATTTTAAGCTTGGCGCAAATGGTGCCTTCTCAAGTTGACACTAAGTTTCTTATAAACTGGTATGTTATAAATAAACGTGTATAATATCATAACTTAAAGGTTTATTAACAATTTTGTAAAATGTTGGTATAAATTATTACACCTCTGTTCCTCACACTAAGTGTGGGTATGAACTCTCAACGTGCATATCAAATATGAAAGCCGGCTTATTAAGTCCTAGCAAATAATAGTTTTTCCGCTGCTAATTAGTTTGCATTTCAGAAACACCCTTGAACCCAATAGAATCTCATCAGTTATGTGAAACAGGGGTATATAAGACAATTTTCTCAGGGTTGTGTGGTACAATCTTTTGAGTATCAAAAATATGTATTTGAATACTTCTCAAAATATGTATTTGAAAATATAAACAGGTTGTTTCTTAAATTTTGTTTTTTCGTATTGAACTACTCTCCTCTGATATTAATAGAGCTAAATCAGCCACAACTGGTGATAACAACAAATTTTGCAGTATCCTGTTGAAATTATCCATTTTTCCTGACGTCATTATTGCAGTGTCAAAACAGAATCCAAAGCTAATATTTCTGGACAGAATTAATATTATTTTGAAAATATCTCTTATAAAGTGTCACGGAATCTCAAAAGATTTGTCATTAAAGGGACATTCCCGCCGATAATTTCACTGTCTTAAAATGCTCAATGTAGTGTGGAAATTACAGTCCCAAATTTTTTAGATCTCAAAATATTTTACTAACGAAGATATGGAGGGTTTTGTTTTGAACAGATATTCGTCATGAGAATTGAAAATGAAAAAATTACTACTTGCTGTAATGACAAGAATATTTTTTATCAAGTTATTTGTACAATCATTGCATCAATGCAAATGAACTATTTCTGGTAACAATGTTTGTGTATGAAACTTGGAATTTGATTGCAGATACAAGTCAAAACACAAAGGAAAGACTTCGGAAAGAATTATTTAAACCTGTATAATTTAACTCAAGGAGGTTTTAAACAGAAGGAGTGTGAACTCATTGAAAACATACCGTGTTAGTAATTCCACTTTTGTTGATTCAAGTAAATAACAAAACACTAATTATGTTTGACCGACTTCTTCCATAAAGTAATTTTTTAAAAGCTAAAAATTTAATTGTTTTGCATCAATAAAATAATTCAACGACT
>JANSTP010271114.1:0-10403 GCA_025330745.1 Cladonema radiatum | reverse complement strand
CAAGGCGTTTTTGCTCCAGTGGTATTAACGTATTCCATACACTGGGACCTCTGTAAGTTAGTGAGAACTTTTCTAATAATACTTTAATAATAACTTTTCTTAAACTTAAGCAGCTTGAAACCATCTTCAGAGTATTGAGTCGGATAGCTGTGATCAATTCTTTCAAATTTAGATTCAATGCTGATTGGTGCGTTAATATTTGATATGTCAAACATCAGTTGTGAGATTTTAAAAAGATTTAGTTTATGTATGTCAAGAATTTTAAGGGATTGCATTAATGACTTTGTGTCAGGAAAATCAGCAGGATTGTCAAGAATCCTACAAGCTTGTTTAATTTTGCTATTGATCTTTTTTATTTTGTTTAAAAGGTACTACCCCAGACAACATTTCCGTAGTTTAAATAAGAGTTGATAAGTGCACAGTAAAGGTTTTTGAGAGACTTTTTATCTAAGATAAACCTTGTTTTGTACAAAATACCTATAGATTTTTTGATACCTTATTTTCTACTAATTTTATACGGTCTCCCATTTTCAACATTCATCAATAATTACGCCTAAAAACTTTATGAGTTATTTTAGGAAAACTACAGGAAAGGGGGGGGACGCCCCCGGTCTGAATAGGGTTAAGTTAAGACTTTCAAACCACTGGGAAGTTGTCTCTAACCTAGATAGCATCGATTGTGGTAATCAAAGAACAGTGATTAACATCACAATCATTAAAAACCATACTAGATTCCTCAATACGAATCTAATTAATGGCTTCTGGCTTCTAAATAATGGTTTTAACGAGATAGTAGTGACAACAACACAAGATATTACATCAGGGGATACCCTGTATTATAATTACTATTTTACATATTGATGAATGTATCTACAATTGATCAACAAAAACAAAATGGACCCCTGGATAAGGGATAGATATAATACATGTCGCGTACTAACAAATATAAACAAAATAAATATAAAAAGCTTTCATTCACAGATAATATTATAATCCAAGTGGACTCTATACTACACATTAAAATGAGTCATCACGTCATGCTGACGTCATCACTAACAACAAACAAACAATTTTATTACACAATAAATATAATATATAATTATTAGTGGTATTAGAATAGTTGCATAAAGACTGTGACAAGTACTAAATATCTATTTGTAATTGCCAATAAAATTTGAATATTTCCAAGGTATTATTATCAAGGCTCCATTGCAATAAATCAAAGTATAAAACAATGGTAAACTTTCCCAGAAACGATGAAGAAACCAACATTTCGTGTGAATTTTCTTAGGGGAAAAATAGCTTGGAAAATTGCAAGAAATTTATTAGTACTACAGAACTTTCGTTGGTATCGTCATTCAAATAAATATGAATAACCAGTAACAAATTGCAAAAATGAGAAATGGTGAATAATACACAAATACACGTCAATACAACTGTGGACAATACCATGCAATATACCAAAAAAAAAAAGAAAACACAATGCCTAGAAAAAATAATTTGCAAAAAAACAAAAGCGTAAACACCATTCGTGCATTTTTAATTTGGGATCATAGTGAGATTCAATGGTTAAACGGTTCGATAAGTCATTTTGAAACTAAATTGAAACGTAATCGAAGTCAGTGCCTCAGTAGCCAACTTCGCTTCCGAGAGTCCGGTTCAAATTGCCAATCATTAGTTAGTCAAGTGAAAACTGATTAAAAAAGTAATCGGGCTTGCCACTGGGGCAGGTTATTCAAAACTCAAGTTTTTATTAATCAACAATTAGCAGACGCTGCTCATCCTTTTTAATGTCATCACTTTCTACAACGAAGCAACTCTCATACAAGAACACAACAAGAACACGATAAAAATCACCACCAGTTATACTACAACGAAAACATAGTGTATAAGTTAACACTTAGAGATGAAACACAAGCGAGGAATAAATAAAATTTTCGTGACTTTTGCATCAATAAAAAAGCATAGTATAATGACTAGAAATAAATAACTTCTTCTAACATGAATTTTTGTAATTAAAATTTATTTTCATATTAATTTAATACGTTCAAATTGTATCTTAAAACGAAAAGGCTTGCATTTAGTTGACCTTTTCATCGTAAAAAGTTTTTCCGAGTTCGTTCAAGTGCGTTGATTTCATATCTCTCGAGTATTGATAACGCTCTCATCGTATCCGAACATTATTTTTGAACATACGCCCACAAACCGTCCTGGAAAGGTAAGAAGACGGGGTTGAGGAGGTATAGGGGAGATGAGGGAGAATATAGGGTCAGAGGAGGGAGTTTTAGATTAGGATAGGTTGTAAAGTCGGTTAGACATTCTATGAGGCGGACAGGGCGGAAGGATGAAAATGGCGTTATCTTCTCGACGACAAAGCATCGGAATTCAAAGATAACTCCGAGCCAGCCCATCTGATGAGTGAGGATCCTCGACCGTCACTACTTTGATCAAACAAGAGATCGTCAATCTCCCGTTGATCCGTCTCCATAGTAACTAATTCTTGTTCTAGTTTCGATTTGTCAGCCATGAAAGAAAAAATAGCAGTCTCAAGAGATAGATTATCAGATATGCAATCAAGAAGTTCCGCCCCTAAAAGTTGGGTGTTTTTATTAACGCCATAAAATTTTCTTGAAATTTTTTCTTGACATTTATGACATAACATATCTGAAGCCTGTGGTGTATCAAGACTCAGCATAGAATCAAATCGTCGTTGCTTTTGCTGCATCAAATCGCTTTCATTCTGCAGTTCTGAGAAATCAACTTTGAATGCAAGAAGCTTCTTCTCGAGTTCATGATTATAACGGGCGTACGAGCTCATACTTTTATTCAAACGCTGAAAATCTTCCAACAGACGCTTCTTGTCAGCTTTAAACAATGCCAACTTAGTTTGCAATCGTTGCTTATCGTAAGCTAGCGCCTCCTTTTCACGTTGCAATCGACTTACGTATCGATGTTGGTCACTAATACTTTCATGTATATAATCCTTACTTACCGTGCTCAGTTCTTTCTCTTCTTGCAGATTCTGACATCGTTCCAACAGGTCGGCCGCATCTTCTTTTAAACTTTTGTGCTTCGTTTCGCTAGAACGCAAGTCGTCTTCTAGTCGTTGAAAATGTTTATGTAAATCTAACGTTTCAAGCAATAGCTTTGCGCCTTTAGTGGGTGGTTTCGAATCATGGTTTTTAGTATATTCATTAGGACTATTAGTGTTAGTATGCGATTCCATTTCAAGTAAATCATTATATATTATTTTCAACTGAGCCTCTAACTTGCTGTTTCGTTCACGATATAGTCTTAAGTTGTTTTCAATAATTGTCTTAAATTGTAATACATTTTCTAAGTTATGGTCTGCAGTGTCGAGCTGTTTGTTTAATGTTCGTATTTCGTAAAGTAAGTTTTCTTGCGATGTTTCGAAGTTTTCAATGTCACCCTTCAAACGATTCACTTCCATTTGTAAAGGCGTCAAACCATTTTTACGCGGGCCGTCGCCTTCACTAATTTCAATAACTTTTCTATCGATTTGGCGCGCTTTATCTTTTAATTTTAACCTATCAACAGTTGCGAAGCACAAATCCTCCTGAGTGGCTTTCAATGCATCATGGGAAGTGTTCGCACAAATATTTAAGATTTTGTTTTTGTAGTTGGCATTCTCGATATCATCGGATAGAATGGTTTGCTCTTGATTCAAGTCATCTTTTCTAGAAATGAGTTCGCTCAGTAAATGAATGGACTCCTCCATTTCCGTCAGGCTGTTTTTCGAGGTAAACGAACAGCGGTGGTCGAGATCCTGCACACAAAGTATTATAATGCACTTAACATATCGAAATAAACAGTAAACAGTAGATGAAAGGAAGGAAACAAGTAACAAATCGATGAAGTACATAGTAGCTAGCGGAAGATAAGGTATCTCAAGATAATACACCTCACACTAGAAGGAAAGAGATCAATAGAAAGATGTGATACCTGTATTAAATATCTGAGTTGCTGTCTTACATCATCTTTTTCTTTGCTCAAATTTTTTAATTTACCCTCAAGTTCGTGTTGTTCGTTTTCCAAAACTTTTTTTTCTGTTTGATACGCAGATAAATCTTCCTTAGCCCTCAATAATTCTTTCGATATATCGACATTCGACTCAGCGTTTTGTGACACCTCATGTTGTAGTGTTTCTTGGCGTTTCACTACTTCATTCACTTCTTTTTTCAGTGGCGATAAAGCACGCGCTAAGCCTTGGAGCTCAGCTTTCAACAGCGTGCGTTCGCGATCGGCCGCATCAAGATCTTCCTCTAGAAGTCTGCGCGTGACAAAAACGTGATGAAGAGAGAACGTTACACATGAAAGAAGACAACTAAAGCTTAACAGCTATGTTAAAACAAACCTTTTTTGTGTCTCCACATTAGCATGTTCAGTTTTGAGTTGAGATATTTCAAGTTCAGCCATAAGAAGTCGTTCTTTTAAAGTTGTGCTTTGAACTTCGCTAAAGAATTTTTCTTCACCCATCTTTTGATTTTCTTTTTGCAGTTGCTCGAGTTTTGTTTTGTACAAATCGACATCTTCTTGTTGATTGGCCCGTAACGTTGACAACGTGAGATTTTGGGCTTCTGCAGCACAAAGTTGCCTGAAGAGTTCAATCATCATTAAGTTCTTTGCAATTAAAGCAAACACCACAGCCTTTATAATCAGCAACAAGACCGTTTCATCATTTTTTTGTTTTGAAAAAGGGTTAAAAAGCACTAGTTCTTAAAAACTCTTTAATATCTTAGCAGAAAGCACAATGAAGTCAAAAGTTTAGTAATTTTTTGTTGATGAAGCAGATTTTAGTGCTGAAATAAATCAAAATGGTGAACATCTTATCTGATATAAAAACATAGGCGAGAGGCAGTGTTGGGAAATTTTTCTTTTCTTTATTACATATCATAGAAAAATATATGGTTAACCTTATATATTCTTTCTTACCTAAGAAGCACTTTAGTTTCTTCAGTTGCTGAATTTAGTTCAGTTTCTTGCTCTTCATATTGCGAGTGTAACGTCGACAATTCTTCTTCCAAACTGTCGTTGTCGGCAAGAATGATGGCGATCTCCCGACGCAATTCTGCGTTTTGTTTCTTCAGATACACAACTTCCGCCTCGAGTTGCTTTCTTTCTTGTATTAGTTCTTCGATCTGTTGTTGCAAGTTTTCAATGTGGATTTTATATGTGGCACGTTCTTGCTCGAGACGACTGCTTTTCTCCTATTATTCAATCAATGAAATTATAAGATAAAAGTTTTAATAGAGCTTCGCTTCAACAAGTTTCACTCAAACTCACCCCGAGATTGGTGTTGATTTGATCCAGGGAATTCATTTGCGACTCGATCTGTTTCAATCGGTCTTCAACTTCGAACTTTTCTTCTTTCACTTTGAGTAACTGAACTTTGAATTCTTTGATCGTTTCCAACAACGTTTCTGAATAAATCAATATTTTGGTGTAAAAGCCAACTTCAATTAGGACAAAATAGCTAAAACATTCGCTTGAACTTAACTCAACTTAACTTAAAAGAAAAGAGGTTGATGCACTGTTAGCCAGCAAACTCAAAAAAAGTAAAATAAATAGTAAAAGTTCACATACTGTCTTCACCATCGGTGTTTTTGTTATTTTCAACCTCGCTTTGAAGTAAAGAATTGATAGCCTCTCTTTCATCAGCTAATTGTTTGGCATCGGCAACCAGTGTTGACAATTGTATTTTGAGATTAGTGATTGTGCTTTCAAGTGTTATATTGCGCTCTGTTAGCTCCTCCACTTGTTTCAATACCTTCATTAAAAAAGCAAAATGCTAACACGATGGAAAGTAGTTAACACAAGTGATCAAGAAAACAGAAAAAAGGCTAATGGTATAATTTCGCTGATATGATTAAAATATGCAAGCAAAAACAAACTCAAATGATAACCATGTACTGAAACGTTTCAGATTAATGCCAAATATATAAGACAGAAGCTGGTCAAGAAACGTCTGTACAAGACACCAGGGAGATTTCATAACCAAGAGATTTCGTCGAAGAATAAGATGCGATGTGGAATACCTTTGCATTTTCAGATTTATTTTCAATGCCCATTTCGAGTTTGTTGACTTTATCAGCGAGTGCAAGCAGTTGTTGGACGAGTATTTCTTCTTCTCGCTGGCAAACTTTCATTTGTTCTGTCAGACTCGAATTCTCGTTCTCAAGCAACATGAGCTGAGAGAAGGAAAGCTTAAATACATTATGATGAAAACTCGAAAAATCAAAGGGACATGAACAAATTGTGAGGCAAATTGAGAGCGTCTGCACGGAACTGTGCTTTCCGGGTTGTGGGTTCAAATATCCTTGGTCCATAGCTTTTGAAATATTTGTTTCAGAAAATGTCGTTCGTGTCTTAGTATTTCTAATTAAATAGTAATAATAAAACAATTTGTTCGCACTTATAGCATATGGAAACTAGTAGGAGCCAGAAGTCATTAAAAAGAAAATTGCAAATATAAACGCATTTTCGTGCTTGAAAAGTGCTGACTCACCATTTGCTTGAGCTCATCTTCTTTATCTTTGGCATCTTTGATTTGTGAACGCAGTTCTATGAGCTTATCGCTGAGATTGTCCACAGTATTTTTTGTCGTTTTCAATTCGTTGTCTACTTTTTCAAACTCAAGTTTAATATGTTTGTTTTCATTCCGTAATATAACCGTTTCATTCTGTAAAATATTAACACTTTCTCGAACCGTTAATTGATCTACTTCTAACATACGATTCTGTTCTGTTAATTCCTCGAGACGTTTCTGTAAATTACTAGATAGTTCTTGTGCAGTCTGTACCGCTTCTTTTAACTCAGCTTTTTCTTTATCAAGTAACGATTTATTTTCAGTCATTTTACTTAATTGATTTTGCAAAGTTTCTTTTTCATCTGACAATGACGTCAGAAGGTCCTGTATTTTCGAAGTATCTTCTTCAAGAAATTTTAATTCTTCCGTTAGTTTCGAGTTCCGTTCTCTGGTCGTGATTAACTCTTTTTGTATGTCTTCTTTCTCTGCCATGAAAAAAGCTAAACGTCTTTGTAGATCTAGTACCTTACCTTCAACTTCGGAAACTTCGCCCGAATGTACACTACGCCTTAATAACGCCCCCTGTAAAGAGGCGCAAGACTTAATTTTCCCTTTCTCCGGTGTTGAAGCTTTGGTAGGTTGACTTTGCGATCGGCGGACAATACTCGCTTCAGCGTTTTCTTTATTATTTTCGTATCGTTTTAATTGTCGAACAAGTTTATCTTTTTCTTGGCAGATTTTCGTGTAATCATTCTCCATACGTTGGAATTTTTCTTTAACGCTTGTGAGTTCTTCCATTATTTTATCTTTTTCAAGACCGAACATGGAACAAATCTTGTTTTCGTTTCGTTCAAGTATTTTAAAATCAATTTTTATTTTATCAGCAACGAGAAGATCTTGTTTCAATTTTGTATTTTCGCTTTTTAACGTATTCACTTCACGTTCTAGTTTCGCTCGATCGTTTTTCAACGAAGCAATTTCACGTTGTAGTTTCTTCTCTTCCTGTTTGAACGATGCTACATCACCTTGCAGCGAGTCTTTCTGCACCTTCAAAGAGTTATACGCACGCTCAGTGTTCGCTTTGTCGGCCCTTGAAACAGATATGTCGCGTTGGAAACGACGTTTTTCCACACGTAATGTCGACATTTCTTGTCGTAACTGATTCAATTCTTTATTAAATTTTTCTTTTTCAGCTTTAATGTTCGAAAGAAGGCGTTCTTCTTTGGTTTTCAGGTTATCAATATCTTGTTTATAGTCATTGGCTTGCGCCTCCAACACTGCAACGGCTTCTTCCAACATACGCACGTCTTCACGGTATTTCAATATCTCATCTTCCAGTATCGCTTTATCTTCTTCTAATGCTGTAAAAATGAACAGAAGAAATAGAACGGCGTAAACTAGACTTCACAAACATTTTGAAAGTGCTGTCATATTTAATCCTACACCCAGATCGATAAAATATAAAAAGATAAACAACTTACCGACTAATTCATTCTCAAGCAAGCCATTTTCTTCTTTACAGCAAGACCATTCAGTTTCCAAAATAATATTTCGATCTCGGACATCTTCCAACTCTTCGCATATTTGTCGTTTCTCGTCACTATCCCGCATTTTTTCTTTCTCCAGAATATTAATCTCTTCTTTGAGCGTAGATACGAGACTGTCGAGTGCCACCTTTTCGTTTCGGAGATCAATTATTGTTCGCTCTTTGCGTGCGTTATTATTATCACTTGTTTTCAAACTTGTTTCCAAAAATATTTTTTTCTTTTCCACTTCACGTAATTTTGCTTCAACAGTTTCTTTCTCGTGTTTGAGTTTTTCAATTTCATGCTCTAAAGTGACGTTACGGTCCTCGATACTATGGAGCTTCGTCTCTAGTTTATCCTTGAGTTCACGAACGGCGAGCAGTTCGAGTTCAATGTCTTTTAATTTTTCTTCCGAGTATGCATACTGTTCTTGCAGAGAAAACAATTCGTCCCGCAACTTGTCCTTGACGTTACGTTCACTCGCCAAGTCCTCGATCAAACGCTTCATTTCGAAATCGTCGTCAGAAGGTACCGAGTTACCGATCATACTCGAAATATCTACATTTTGACCGGCTTGTGCTTTGAGTAATACAACACAACTGAGGAGGGCTTTATCGATCTGCAGATAATACAAACTCGTTTCCAGGGCTTGTATGTCATCAACCGTATCAAAGTCGGATAGCAATTCTAAAAGATTTGGGAACGAAAATGTCAACATAAAAAGCGATAAGAAATGAAATTGCAATCACTGAAGGAACAAAAAAAATCACCTTTTTGACTATCGAGTAATGAAACAATTTCACTCAAATCGGATAAATTCAACAAGCTGCTGCCTCCTTCTGCAAAAAAAAAATATTTATAAACAGTCTAAGCAGATTACAGTACTACAAAATCAATTTCTTTTGGTAATTTCTTTAACAAGTAATAAGGCTCACATGACGTACCGTTCTAAGATATATTATAATCAATTAAAAACTTAAGATAATTCTACCTTTGAGTTTAGTTTCGAAAGTATCTCTTAGATGTTTTATGGTCTGTTGGTTGATGGTTTCCTTGAGGCGTAACATAGTATTAATGACTCGCTTGTATCGCTCTTCATTCGTTAAGTTCTCGTTACGATGTAAATACGGTTTGAAGCTTTGCTGACTGTTCAATTGAGCATGCTCAATATACCTGGAGACTGGATCGAGCGTGGGCGGGACGTCGAAGTCCGTAGACGCACTTTGTTCGATATAATCAGGACTGGTAATTGCAGAAGAGTTGCCACTACTTGTCGATAGAATCGAGTAATTTTTCGAGCGAAAATTGCATTGGTCTCGAACGCACTCGCTAAGAAGCTGAAATGATAGTTATATATTCGAAAACCAGTTTGTAAATAATTTGAAACAAGAGATTCCGATACAAAATAATGTTGGGTATTGAAGGTGAAAAAAACAACAACTCAGAAGACAATCAATACAAAAACCTGATGGTATAAACTCATAGAAGTGTAAAAAAATTAGCTTTGTAGCCAACCCTTCCATACCTCAAGAAGGCCTTCCATGCTCTGTAGCATCATGTCTTGATTATCCGACTTCATATCAGTCTGGTTAATCGAGTTCTGCGATAACACTCCTTGCAAGTTGTAGAATAATTGCAGCGTCATCAATTCGACAACCAGTAAGGATTTGACTTGTTTAATAGGTGGTCTCGACATCCCAAACAATGACGTATCCTATGGAGAAAAATGGTTTTCGGTTAACAGAAAAGGATGGAAACGAAAGAAGTATTCAGCTTGGGACAGCTTGCCTAGCACTATAAGATAAATTAGTAATTACCATGGGTGACATGAGCCTTCTGTTACCAACTTCTGATTTGAGTTGTGCAATAAATTTCTCGTAATCTTTTTTCTTCAAATTCCATTCACTTTCTACAAACAGAAACATTGATTACAACCACTGAAAATGAACCAAATATAACAGACCTTTAAGAACTCTAAGCTAGTAAACAAACCTAGCGCTTCGAGTTTTGCAGCGAGCGCTTCAGCTAATTTCTTGTAATCAACTTCGTAATTGACATGCGCAGTAACTTGAACTTTCATAGCACGTGACCCAAAGTTGAGACTGCATTTTGTTTCATGCAGATCTTTCATTGTAGGTGCCATACATACAACTAAACGTGTTTTGCAATTTCCCGAAAGTCCCTCTTGCAGTAACCTTGTCAATGTGGAATTTCGAAAAGGAACGTGCTGTCTGTTCCCACCTTCTGCTAAAGCCTGGATGACATTACTAAAAAAATGAGATTAAAGGATTTGAAGGTAACTCGAAAAAAAAAATTAAGGTTAAACATAT
>JANSTP010271103.1:0-10404 GCA_025330745.1 Cladonema radiatum | reverse complement strand
AAATGCTTTCAAAAAATAAATAAATGAAAAAAAAAAACGTGCCGCCATTTTGATGACGTCATCACTAATTTATTAACTAATTTATTAAATGGGGTATTTCCAAATGATATACTTTCGAAACTTTTGACTGCAAGTAGCTACATCAATAGCAGTAGACAATTTATTTCAACCAGTTTATTCCTTAATTATTTCTTAATTTCTTAGTTATTCCAAAAATTGACTGAGCCATTTTGAAGAATATGTTTAAATTTTGAATAAGGTGTTCATGGGCAGTATTTCCTGGTTTCTTCACGTTTTATGGTTTTCATAAATTTTCGTTTAATTCATTGTTAGCTGTTTTTAATCTTAATCTTGCTCTGATTGGTCTTGGCAATCTTGCCAAGCAAAAATTTCACAAAGCAATCTTTGAACGAGCATGAGAAACTCCGAATCAGCAAAGTTAGTGATACGTTTTACACTCTTTCAACTTAATTTGTTAAAATGTTGTGTTGGGAGGACCATCAATCTTAAAACACATCATCCCGGGAGACTTGTTACTATCAGAACAGCGATAACAGCATTTCGATGTTTTGCTGTTTCGATCATTTTTTGAAGAAATAAGTTGATTGACATAGATTTTACACTACTATTCATGCTGTTGCCTGCAGTCAAAATTTCGAACAAAGTACTAAAGTACTTCACTTGGAAATACCCCATTTCGACCTAGTTCGAAAAGCAATAACTTGAACAAATATTTTCCCAAAATTTATCAAATTTTGGCCAATTTGGTAGGGAAAGAGGGGTGAAAAGGTAAATTTAACTTACCTGCTAAGCTTTTTTAGATAGCGACTGTTCTACTATACGTATGAACATTATTCTTTCTAACTATTATTAATTTTTTATGACGGACAAAACGGTAAAACATCCGGTTCCAATAGCCCAAATAACAGAGGGTGGGTCAATTCTAAGCTGGGGTGAATTGTTGTTCAAAAATTGTTAAAGATCTGTTGTAATAGGGCAAATTCAATTTAGCAAACTGTAGTTGAATATTTTTTCAAGTTCCTTGAAAAGTTAACAATAACTGATTTATAGCAAAACAGGAAAAATTTTCTTTTTTAGGTGCTGAATTTCCCCAATTTTTTCCCATTTGAGCTATTTTTCCACCTCGTAAAGTCAAAAAACAATGAATGATGACGTCATCACAAGTTTGGCATCCCAAGAGCTAGTTCTTTGTTTTTGAAATCTTTATATGGCGAGCCTTTATCATCCAAAATTTTTTCTAATTTTGACTTACCCAAGATATTGGGATTTAACGCACTTCATAATACTGAAAAATTTTGGGATGTTCATGCTAGATGCCCTACTTCCAGGCTAATCATGCTGAATTTCAGATAAATAAATTTTTATTGATTAATGATTAAAAACATTCTTGATAATATTCAAAAAAAAAAAAAAAAAAAAAAAATTAGGTATCCAGGATCCAGCAAATTGAAATTACCAATAGCTAGAGTTACCAAACGGTTAATAAATTAGTGATGACGTCATTAAAATGGCAGCACGTATTTTATTTGACTTTTAGGTCCTTAGAAAAAATGTATACTTCAGCATTCAAAACTCTCCAACATTCAGCAATTTGTTAGATTGCCAGAGCTATTTCCCTGTCTATAAAGTTATCAAAAAAATACTCAGACTCAATAAATTCTTTTTTCTCAAAATGTAAGCAAAATTTTCAAAAAAAAGAGAATTTTCAAAGTGAAATTATATTAGTGTTGTGGTTTTTTGAAAGAAAAATTCTTTTAGAAACCATTTTGATAACTTGTCAACCTTAGTCACTTTGATAACTTGTCGACCTTAGATTTTCATCTAATTAACTTTTTCTAGACGATCCTACAACGAGGTTTAAAAAAGTGTGCTTCGCTCGCTTTGTTTGTGTCAGTCATTTTTAAAAAATTATGAAAAAAACTTTACGGACCTGAATATTTTATCAAATTACCGAACAAAAGTAACGAAAGTACACGCTTGGTTTACTGCTGGCTTTTATGCACCAACATGTGGGTTTCCGCCAGTCTTTCTTTTATTATCATGCCTGATGAAAGTTTTTGTCTGCTTCGGTGATCCGCCTGTGCACATTGCTCTTTGAAGAAAGTCAGTTTTTCCTTTCTGAAGCAAACTTCAATAAAAACCGGAGAAAAAGTAAAGAAGATGAGCAAATAATTTGTTTTAGCTCAGTTAGAGATTATAAATATTATTCCAGGCAATTTTCAAAGCTTACCAAAGTTCTTTATAGGTTCTTTATATGTGTCTGCTTCTTATAAAAAAAGCGTTTATCGCCAAAAAAACGTGACAGGCAAAAAATTGCAGAGTTGTATATAATTGAGAAACAACTAGCTAAAGATAATATTTAAGTTTATTCTTTAAGTGAGGTCAAGCACCGGATGCACACTGGAAGGTCAGATATTATTAGACCTACATACAAAATTTCTTAGGTCTCTCTTTGGGTCATTTTATTTTAACCCCCCTCCCCCTCCATTTTGTGAAAATCTTGGATCCCACAATTAAGCACCAAATTGGTAGTACCAGAGTAGGTGTTTAAGTGTTTATTTCCTTTTTTTTCAGTCTTTCTTTCTTTTTCTGATTGCTGAGCAAAAAACAGAGAAATATACCTATCAATGCAGAATTGCTTAAAACAGAGCATTTCTATTTGCCTGTTTAAAAGACCTTTTTAATCGTTCAAACAAAAGAGAACCAGCTTTAGCTAGCCTATCTAAACTAATACAATATATACAGTAGTCTTCAAAATAAATGCTGCCCGCGGTACTACCTTCAGACTATCAGACCTTCCCTGCCACCTAAGTATTGTGTAGCTAGCTATAGCTACCTATTACTCAAACTAAACAAATTGATAGTTTGCTAGTAAAAATTCAACCTATGTAATAAGCTGGTATAGCTAGCTCAGAACAACATCAATTGCAAATGCCAAGCCATAAACGATAATTTGATATAAAGTATAAGCAGTGGCAGTCAGATCTGTGTGACTCTAGCTTTGCTTCCTCTGTGCTGCATAATTCATTTGGAAAACCATATATCCCATCATCATTTTATGCTTTTGCGTCAGGCCTTCATAACGAATCACATATAATCCACGCGAAAAAACTTACCTTGGTTTTTGCTTTGGTTATCGTGGGATTTCGATGATTTTCTTTCCTTGAGTTCCCTATCAATGTTTTTTAAATCAAATCGAATTGATTTGAAAATAATTTGTGAGAATGAAAATGATGATGTTCGATACTACACCATGTATATATTTTTTATGTAGACAGATAAGAGTAATACAGGAAGAAATTTTGGCGATTGCTCTAGAGTACACTCATTTAATATTTTACTTGGCAACAAGCTCGGGAAGGGAATGACCCCTCTGCCCCCTCTCTTCCACCACAGGCCTGTTTATATTGAATATTTCAAAGAAAGTGTTTAACTGCTTGAAAGCATGTATTTAGGTCGGGCAGTTGTGGTCCTTTGTAGTTAGGAAAAGCAGAGAAAAGATTACGCATTTTTAATTTTTTGATCTGGTTTCTTTGCTTTGAGATATTTCAGAGGTGTGGAGGTATTCAACTCTTTTATTAACAGAATACACAGCACAACAGTTTTGATACTTAATCTTTTAAGGACTCTTAGGTACAGAGACTTAAGGCAGGAGCTTAGTATCAGCCATATCCTGAACAGGTGCGTAACAGTAGTCCGACAACTCATTTGTCCGACATTTCAGTAGTCCGACAAGACAAGTACTTTTAGTCCGACAGTTCACTTGATCTACATCCAATTTGCCCTATATCCCAGTTGTCCGACAACTTTAATGTTTACTTTTTAACTGCAGTCTGTCTATGAGAAATTACCATTAAGCAACCATCAAGCTTATATGCAGACGGGTCTGGGAGATCTTTTAATAAGTAAGCCATGCCTTTTATCTATCGTCTGAATAATGTTAAAACTCGCAGTTACAATTTGGCCTATTGTTTTCTGTTAATGGCAAAATTTATCTTATACAATATTGTGAAAATAAAAAAAACAGAGTGAATTTTAGTGTAGGATACATAAAGGTTGGAGCTAGGAGTGAATTCACAAGCAGGGAAATAAAGTAGTGAGGGGAAATAAAGTAGTGAGTTTGAGGTGAAACGACCCATATATCTTTTCAAAGTATTTTTTTTATTTTGATTACCGGTTCCTTTTCAATGATAAGGAAAAGTTTACGTCATAAGTTGTCACTGCAATATCCTCGACCATAAAAGTTCCCTAAGGCAATACTCTTGGCAGAACTACACCTAGATTTATATTCATTATTCTAAATCAACCAAACATAGGAGAATAAATTTTATAAGGTTATAAGCTCCTAAGGTGTCGGAAAATTGATGTTTGGACTAAATGGATGTCGAAAGAAAGGTACATTGATGCGTTTTGTCTGAAATATGAAACTTCTTTGTCGGACTGATGATATTTCGGAAAGATAAGTGTCGGACAAGTGCGGACCTCCCATCCTGAACAAGTTCATAAAACTGAACTTTGCGTTGATCAAAAAAAAATATCTACTAGAATTGGTTGAATTGTTTTAATATTATATTGATGACGTCCTCGCAGCAAATAAGTTTAAGTGGTTTATACTAGAGTGATTTTGGCACAAAATTTAAGCCGCTCATATAAAGTATTAATCGAAAAGTATATTGGTGCTAGAAACGTGTTGCAGCGTAAAACCTTTTGTTTGAAAAATTTCTAATAATAGGTAAATATAAAAGCTGGTTTGTTGTCAAGTCCAAGGAAATCTTACCTCACCTTCCTTGAAAAATGTGACCCCTCTAAGTTTTTGCATTTATATTATCCGAATTAATTGTCACAGAAAGCAAGCAATATTAGAAGCAATATTGAAACTACTAAACATCCTCTGGGCCAGAGATCTTTGAAGCTAATTAATATCTGCTAGTAAGATTACTCTCATTCACTACGCGGATTAGCCATTGATAGGGTATTAAATGAGTTTTTGTTTTTTAGAATACCATATTACTCATTAAAGTTTTATCTTTTAATTAGAGATTAAATAAAAAATAAAAGTCTGTCAAATCGGTATTTCAGCAATAACAATACCTATCAATGCATGCATTGTCGACCATAATCTACTCATGAAAAGTTTCTGCTGAAATATTATGTGTATATGCCGAGCGCATGGACTTAAATGAATTCATTTTAGGTTTTCATACTTCTACGTGGTACTACTAGTCAAGTAATTGTAAAAGAAGAAAACAATATTAGATTTGAAGAATAGTTTTTTGTTTGCAGAATCCGATATTTGTTGTTAATAACTCTTTTATTTTATTTTTAAGTATTCCTTTTAGTGTTTGTTTTGGTAAAATTCGCATATTATGTGGTTGTATGAGAAATGCTAGTTTAAGAGTAATAGTAAACTCTACAAAATTACACGAATCTATGCTCCATTTCCACTCGTACTGGATAGCTCTGGAGCGAACTGGCTTACTCCGATACAAGTGGAAACACTCAAAGAGTGACTCCGATAGATAAACAACCGTTAAAAACTACTCTCAAATGATTTTATATATTTTGAAAATATAAGAATTAACTATCAATTAGCTAATTGTTTCTTTCATAATTTTCTAAACTATATGATATCATTGCAAAAGAGCACTCAACCGAAGCATTTCATAATGACTAAGGTCATTATGAAAAGAAAGTTATATCGATCCATAGTTAAACCTCCGATAGTTAACTGGAAACAGCTATCCTATATGATATGACTTTCACTCCGCTCCGAATCTATTGGGTACATGTGGAAACGCAGCATAATTGTCTAAGAAGGTATAGTAAGAGCGCAATTAAATTGCTAATTGCAACTGCTTATGCCATGGAATGGTTTCTGATTTTGTCACGTTTTGATAAAGGATTAATGGACGTTTTAGCTTTGGTTCTAGAAACGTTCTCTGAACATCAAAATGGAAAGGCAATTGAACGTTTCTTTAGAACGTTTAACAATCCCCAAAGTAAAACCAATATAGAACTGCTAAGCATTGTTATTATAGCGCTTTTTGAACTTTTTTCTATACCAAATTTATAGGCACCTTTTTTTTCCTTTCTTCACCCTTTTTTCTTAATTGTACTTATTATTAATGAATCCTAATTTATAATAGAGGTGCTTTCTGAATTATCAAACTTATCTCTGAGGTCATTGCAGTAGTCTCTTATGATTAAAACAAGCATGTCTACAGAATAGACGATTCACATCTTCATACTGTACATTCTTATGATAACTCTTTGTTTTATTAGTTACTTTCTGCAATGTTTCGCTTATCCCCATGCTGCCTTGAAAATTCATTTGATAATTCACTTAATAACACACAAACTCAGGTTTCTGAGTTCTTCTAAATACAATATTAGAACCTTATATCATATGGACAATTTTCAAACAATATTTTTCATAACATTTCAGAATGTTGTAGATATAACAATTTAAAAAAATAAATATTACAAAAAATGCCGAGCTTTCTCTAGTACCTGTATGATGACATAACTTCGCTCTGGTTATTGTCGCAACAGCGTACAGGACACTGTTAAATACAAATTGCACGCACTTGGTTATTTCTGCTTTCCAATCTGCATGATAGAAATATATAATATTGAAATGCATTCAAGTTTAGTCAAATGTATCAATTAAGACTAAAAAATAAAAGCAAAGCTATAAAGCTTAAAGGCTAAGTAGCTACGATAAAAATAATTTCGGTAAATCTAAAAATCCTGAAATCTTCAGGCCACATGCATCTACGATTTTCAAGCTTGCCAATAATTTAGAAGAATGAAAGAAATCTTTTGCTTGTTTTTTTCTCTGTCCTAGGTTTGGGAACGAGGGTTTAGGGGCGTTGGTTGATATATCCAAAAATTCATGATTGAGTTAAAAATAAAGACTTCTGTTTCCATATATGATTGCTTTAAAGAGTAGAGAGAAATCTTTTGAAAGAATTGCATTGAGCTGCATGCATGCATTCAGTTTTTCGCTATAGAACTTTACAAGGTTTCTAATAGTATAGCTCGTTTAATTTAACAGAGACTTTTCCCAGAAACGAAAACTCGCATTTCATGCCAGCATATAAAATTTTTCAAGCTACAGATATTGGATCTGTTTTTGTTGCTCATCCCACGAAAAGATTTATAGACACGTGGCAATAGCTTTTACAAGCTCAAAAGTGTAACAACTACCCCGTATTTCAGAACTATTTCATTCAGGCTGTTAAAATAAGATTAAATGTAAAAGTTCGGTTAGTGCATTTTTCACTTTAAAATCATCTGTGAGCCGTCAAATAAGCGCACACAAAAAGCGCACCGACATTTGAGCGCCGACAAAACAGCAAAAACAATTTGCGCGCAAGCATAAAAAAGCACCAGACAACATCGCGCTCGAAATCCCCCAAAATAGCGCTTGACAAAATAGCGACTGACAAAATTGCACAGAATACTTTTGCTGCAGGAAATGAATATATAAGGTGGAAAATGTACCAAACACAAAAAGTACTTCCATGGTCGTACTGCAGGGAGAACAGAGAAGCATGTTTTAGAGGGAGGAAGATTATTAAATCATGATTAAAATTGCTAATACGGTTGT
The DNA here is from genome assembly GCA_025330745.1 of Cladonema radiatum. Classification (NCBI taxonomy): domain Eukaryota; kingdom Metazoa; phylum Cnidaria; class Hydrozoa; order Anthoathecata; family Cladonematidae; genus Cladonema; species Cladonema radiatum. The sequence continues at coordinate 2,771 of JANSTP010271103.1, read as the reverse complement.
CAATGATTTAGAAAGGTTGACCTCTATCCAATATATTTTGGACAGGTTATATTAAATGTTAATTAACCAAAAGAAAAGTCATACGAGTTTTCGCATTTACCTGTCTACATACTTAACCATAGAGTTCTTTGGCATAGGTGTAGCTAAATGTTGAACTACATCCTAGCTTTCTGATAGACAGCAGTATATGAAAATAAACTCTAGCATAGAAAAGACTTTTCATGGGGATACTAAAGGGTTGGATCCACAGCTGTAACCCTATTCTGGTTTGGGAGGGGTAATTTTCCAAATCCCCTCCAAAATGAAAATTTTAAATTCTCAAAAACTGCAAAGCAATTAACTTGAAATTTTGACAGTGTGTCTAAAATTTAGTTGTGCAACTTGTTAAAAAAAAATATGACCCCACCCATGACGCTCCTTCCGGACTGCCCCCTCTTTTTCGGACGTGGGTGTACACGTTTTGACCAAGAAAATACTAATTGTTTAAGAAATGAACAACTAATGATCATCTTATGTTGAAACTTCCCAAGATGGTAGACCATGACTTTACTGATATATGTCGACGTCACTATGACATCATTAACGTCATTTTGCCGTCATTTTTGCCGATGTCGGCATTTTTTCCAAACCAGTGATTTTTGTATTTTTGTATACCAAGGGGACCTATATTGATAAATCTTGATGATTACTGCCTTCTTGGTAAGTTTCACTCATAAATAGGTAGTAGGTCCTGAAATACGGCCTTACAATATTTTTGCAATTTTTGGTCTTTTGGCGCCCGGGAAAGGACCCGAGTAGAGTAAAATATGGAAAAAATATATATGTGACAGAAAGTACTTAATATTAGGTTAAAGTTCCCACACAATTGGTTTTCTCAAATTTTTCGGTAGATTCATGAAAAAGCAACCAAAATAGGACCAAAAAACACCAAGTTCCGACGTTTTTGGTGACGTCATCACGTGGTCGCGGGATTTTTGGAGCCAATTTTTTCATTTTTTTTAAACTTTCCATGTTACTTTATATCCGAGTTAAGTTTCATTGAATTTGGTCCAGAATTGGCGATTTAAACCCAACCTTCTAACGTCTAACAAAAGGCCCAATTAGAACTCGGTTAAGCTTTTATGAAGACAAATTATTTTCTTATTCGCTAGGGCTCAAACGAAAATAACCTTCTTTATTTTCTATTAATCTCTATTTCAGTTACGTCAGAGAGTAATTTGCGTTTGTACCCGTAAAAGGGGAAGGGGAGTAGTGTGAGTGCTACGCCACGCTCTAACCATCCAATATGAAAAAATTTTCGTGTATAAAATATAGTCTGACAAATATGAGACAACAAAATTAATATAATTCGGAAAGCATAAACACAGCTGAGCTACAGACCAAGTCCTTGAGTCACTGATAAAAGTGTTTTGACGTCGTCTTTAACGTAACCATCTTTTACGGATTCTGACTTCCATCTGCCGTGACGTTTGAATAGACGATCGCTTACACCGTTATTAGCTGCTGCTGTAGCGCCACCGCTTCTAAGACTATGCACACCGAATAACTTCTTGTTTAACCCGATCTCTTCTAATGATTCCAAAACGTCTTGTCTGATACTAGCATATGAAATCGGTTTGATTACTTTTCGGAGTGTGTATTTCCCTGAACACTTAAGAAAATACAAGGCTCTAATTACGAAACTATCTGACTGTACATTTTCCCACAAGTCGTTTAATTCTAACCATTTCTTCAGTGATTTAACAGGGCATAAATTAGAATCAGTTTGTGACAGAAAAACCCAATGACCGTCTCTATAGATATCTGTTTTACTCTTTTTGATGTAAATTTTAGCGTAAAGTTCCTGAAAGCTGATATGATGTCTTCTCAGATTAGAAATTTTTGAATATCTCAAGAATCCAGCGAAGGATATTAAAATAATAGTAAATGTGTGCAAATTTTTCAAAGAAGGGTTTTGATCAACCAGCCTCTTATGTAAAAGATCGAGATGTTGCACAGTAATTGGTTCCTTTTTGATTGTGGGTTTTTTCAGGATGCGTCTGGCAGCCTCTAGTATTGACTTACAGATAGTCGATTGACAAGGATTATTCTCGCCAAAGGAGTGGAACCAATTTATTGCGTAAAAGTAAGCTTCAAATACTGCGAGTGATTGACTTGACTCAATAATCGAAGCTAAAAATAGTGCTACGCTTTCGACTGATGCAGGGAATAAACAAGTCTCTGGGAATTTGGTGCACCAATCTTGAAATTTCGAAAAGTAGTTTTGGTATTTAACTACGGTGCTTTTATTTCTAGATCGCGTCAGTATATCAGGAATGGAATGAGCAATTTCTTTTAATATTTCGTCTTTGAAGGATTTAGCCAATGGAGCGTAAAACTGCTCTAAACGTAAAGGTAGAAGTAAACTTTATTATTAGATTCAATTTGAGAGATAATCAAATAATAATCAAACGCTAAAAACTCTTGTTCGTTACAATCGTCGGACCAGCGTCGACGACGTTATAGATGTATATATCTTATTTTTTTTTCTTTTGTTTTTTTTTTTGTTTATTTATTTATTTATTTATTTATTTTTTATTGCCGGACCAGCGTCAACGACATTCTTTTTTTTTTTTTTTTTTTTTTTTTTCGTCGGACCATCGTCAACGACGTATTTTTCTATTCTTTCTTTTCAATCTTCTTATGCCGGACCAGCGTCGACGGCTAATCTTTTCCTTTTTTGAAATCTAAAGTTATGCAGAGAAAAACAGAGCTATGATTTTTCCTAGGAA
>JANSTP010271092.1:0-10405 GCA_025330745.1 Cladonema radiatum | reverse complement strand
CATCATTTTGGTAGAAAAGAGCAGCTCTAGCAAGCAAGGCTGCACTCCGTTTGACCGCCATGACAGTTTGAAGAAAGCTACAATACTTTGAACCAATACAATGTTTTTTAAACCAATGAAAACACAGGATTTCTCATTATCATCGAAAATAGATTGTTCTGGAACATTGCGATATAATTCCATTACGTAATGTTTTGACCATATATGGTAAAAACGCCAAAACTTTTATATGCCCCTGGGGGCATATTTTAGCTGGACCCGTCTGTAAAGAGTTAATGTCATTATAGTTCACTTAACCCCATCTGAGGTGGGGGTGGAGGGGTCTTTTTTGCTTGTGGGCTCAAACTTTCGGCAATAGGTATTAACCCTGTCAGGACCGGGCTCTTTTTGACTTCTCAGGACCAGGTGGGAGCAGATCCCACCCCCCTCTGTAAGTCAGGATCTACTTACTCTTTTGATTTGATATTTTTGCCGGAATAAAGTTCAGTCTATAATGGATCTAATGCACCAAAAACATTTTGATGAAGTTGTGATGACGTCATCACTTTTTTCCGACATGGTATCCAAAAAAGTATAATTTTTTAGTGTTTTTTTCAAAAAATTGGAAATTTTGAGTTACTGAATATCAAAAATGCACTTCCAAACCAATTTTTTCCACTATTTTGTGCAATTCAATGCCTTATTATTATAAAATGGCCATGAAACCCTCAAAATTATATTTTCCACTTCCTTTGGGGTCCTGGTTAACCCTATCTGGACTGGGCTTTTTTTGATTTCTCAGGACTAGGGGGGGATTCCGTCTCCCTCCATATCTCTGGTTCTAGAACGTTTTTTTTATAGATCTTTTGCACATTGTAAGTACAACTTAAAAGGAACAAAATGAGCCCAAAATGGTTTGATGACGTCATCGCTAGGTGATGACGTCCATCGTCATTTCAATCGAACCCTACCCAAGAATTGGGAAAAACCTAAAATAAATTTGATCTTTTATGAAATTAGAACAAAAAGAGCTTTTTTATGTGGTTTTCACCAAAATGCTGCAGTTTTGATCTATATCTTCTGGTTTTTGGATGAATTAGGTTTTTTGGATTTTGTCCGAAAAAAATTTGCCAATTAGCGTCCGATAGTCGGTTAATGATTTTATTATTATTACTATTATTATTATTGCTATTATTGTTATTATTATTGTTATTACTATTATTAATATTATTATTACTAGCTACTTCTATGATTTTGCCTCATCTTACCTATGGGACCACAATGGAAATCGGGCTTTGCTTTGTTTTGTGTTATCCCTGTTACCATACTCTTTTCAGTTTATATTAGCTTTAGCTTGCATTTTTTTGTTTATTTATATTTTTTATTTGTATATAATACGGTAATGAAATATACTTACTTGCTTACTTACATACTTGCCATGGCCGCCATCTGGCATTTTTTTGAAAAAATTTTTGTAGTAAAATTTTGAAAAATGTTTGTAGTAAAATTTCATTACAAGTCACTAAAAATTACAGCTTCATATACAACAGGAGAGAGCTATTATCGGAAAACTGGCAGGGGGAGGAATCCACCCCCCCCTGAGAAATCCACCCCCAGGGGTTGAAATAAGGAAAAATTTCTTTTGTTGGTTTTTCTATTGATACTGATTCCCATATATAATGTTGCTCACCATGGTTGGGTGACGAATAAAATTTTGAGTTTATTTATTTTCTTTTTCTCTTTATTTTCTTAATTTGACTCTTTTTCAAAGGTTTTTCGATTTAGTAAAAAATATCTTGTGCATTTTTTTAAACTGATTATGCACAAAGAAAAATAAATATCAGTACATATTATTTTTTGCAAGAAAGTAATGATAATGGTTGGTTTTTTATTACTTTTTACAAAATTTATTCCTTTTTTTTTTTTTTTTTTTTGCTCCTGTGGCTGGTTTTAACCAACAACGGACCGTTATTTCAACCCCTGCACCCCCTCCCCCTGGTCCAGATAGGGTTAAGCGGAAATTTTCAGCTAAAATCTTATAGGGAACATGGTGGTAAATTAATATTTTAGCACCCTTACCCCAAAATCTAGTGTTGTCGTTATTATTTAACCGATGTATTAACCCTATTTTGGAAGGACTTTTTTGAGTGCTTTTAAAGGGTGAGAGTAAAATTAACCCCCACCCCCCTGCCTAAAACCTGAAATACTAATCGAAAGTCAATAAAAATTGGCACAATGGTAAAAAAACATACTAAATTTAATAATACACCAAGGTTGATGTCATCATGCTCACAGAAAAGTGGTGACGTCAGAATCACAAAGGACGTTAATTGGCAATTTCTAGCATGCCCAGTCGAAAAAAAGTGAAAATTAAATGGGGCTATAAAAATTTGTTTAAAATTATCCCATGCTACTTTATTAATGATAAAACAATCAAATTAGGCTAAAAACCAAGGTTAAATGCAAGAATTTCGAATAATGATGCTTTTTTTCATATAATTTTGGTCAAAACACAGCAAAATTTGGTTTTACCGTAGTTTAGCAACATGTGCACTTCTTTGGCACTTCAAAGGTTTTGCAATTGAAACTTAGCCAAAAGGTTCCTAACTAAATTCCCCCCACCCAAAGAGGGTTAATTTTTTAGCAAATTTTTTAAAACGGGATTAGTAAATAAATATCGATTAAATTTATCATTTCTTTTTGATCTATGCAGTTTTTCATCAATTCCAAGGTTTTTAACCAATTTCTACTGTAAAACTCCGATTTTAATTTTCGGGACCCGATTTTCGACATCACAGCTGAACTGATGACACCATCTTATTTTGGTCACACGACAACGTCAAGTGGTAGCAAATAGGTTTAAGTTTATTATTCCAACTTTGGTTGCAATTTGTTTAGCTTAACCGGACTTATAAGCGGTCAAAAGTGAAAAGCAGCTAAAAACACCGTTCCCCCGCCCCCGCTTATCCTAAGTTCAAAAAAACCTGTTCAGATAGGGTTAAACAGGATTTATATCTATTTTAGCTAATGATGATTCTGTACAGTTATGAAGCAATGAACAATGATTTTAGTATTAAAACCCACTTTTTTAGTCGCAATTCCCCTTCATTGATAATTTGCAAAAAAGTTTTCAAAGTTCAGGCTTATAGATGTCTCTCCTAGCAAATCAAAACATTGGAGTGGAAAAAAATGCAAGCCTTATCGCTTAAAAAAAGCTTCACAGGCAAAGAAATACAGACCACACATGGAGAAACGACTCAAAATTATTATTTTTAGTTTCTGTTCGTGATTTACTTCAGTATAATTACAAAATTGACATACTCTTTGCTTTGATACTAATTCCTTGCTTATAATTTTTACAAGTCATTATATGTTCCCATTGACGCATCTTTTTGCCTTTCAAAACTAAAGGTTAGGGAATGCTGTCTATTTTTTCCTTGTGCTAGAAATTCCTTCCTTAATATTCCCCTGAGGAGGACAAGGCTAGGATGTTTCTGTTGCATTATCATTATTACCATCACCATCATCATTATTATTATCCTCATCAACATCATCGTCATCATCGTTATCATTATCATTGCCATCATCATTATGAACATTATTGTCATCATCATTATTGTCGTCATCAGCATCACAGTCATCGTTAACAACATCAACATCGTTGTCATTGTCATCACCATCATCATCACAATTATTATCATCAACCTCATTATCATCATTGTTGTCATCATTATCATCATCATCGTCATCGTCATCTCAATCATTATTATCATCAATGTAATCATCATTATGAGTATAATTATCATTGCCATGGTCATTATCATTGTCATCATTCCTATCATCCTCATCGTTTCCACAGTCATCATTACCATTATCAGCATTATCACCATCATCATCATTCATTGCAGCAAACTTATGAAACATTTAGTTCCCTAGGCTTCAATTTTTTCTCTTTCTCCTGTCAAACAGCTTGTCATCTGCGAAAATTCTCGTCATAACATCTAGTCGTCATCACAATCAACATCACCTTTTTCATTTTTCGTTATTGTCATCACTATTGCTAACATGACTTGTTGATCACAGGTCACTTGGTAGAAGTTGAGGAGAGTCAAATGGATGCACTGTCATCGTTATCTGGTTGTAGTATTGCATGGATATATATGGTTATAGAAGCCCTTTCTGATGGTGCTGTCAAAAATGGTGTTCCAAGACAACTTTCATACACACTGGCAGCGAAAGTCGTTGAAGGGGCGGCGAAGATGGTGCAACAAACAGGAAAACACCCTGGGCAGGTACGGAATATATTGGAAAGAAGAGATAGTTTGGTTTTACTTTTCTTGAAATTCTAAAGCAAGTTTTTGACTATCATTTATCTGCATACTCTTAGAAAGAGTTAGAAAAGTTAGAAAAAGTTGGTAAAAAAATAACATTTTTTTTTATCCGACCATACTTTTTTCGTGACGTTCAGATTTTGCGAAAATAGGCTAAAATCAAAAATTTCCTTCACAAAAAATAACTAGTTTTCTTCAAGCGACTACTTTTTTGCTGACTGTTTTTACTCATATGGTATCCTCCCAGTCTAGAGCTACACAAAACCCGAGATAAAAATTTATTTTCGCCACAAAAATAAGCAGGGGTAGCCTCGCTGTTCTGAAAGTCTGTTATTTTCTTTTCAGCTAAAAGATGAAGCGACGTCACCAAGCGGATCAACAATGTGTGGAATAAATGCACTTGAACAGTCTGGCATGCGGGGAATATTTATGAAAGCTATTAATGATGCAACTTTGCGGAATAAACAACTAGGTTCACAAAAGTAATTATCTTCTAAAACGAAAAATTTGTTTTGAAAAAAGAAATACATAAAACTACTGAAAGATTTTTCTATATTTGTAGTCCTTTAATTTTTGTTACTAAATTTAAATCAAAGGTAAAAAAAGCGTTCATGGAAAAGGAGAGAGGTCAATGTTCTTGTTAAAGGTAGCCATTTTTCTAGTGGTGCTAGTAGTTAGTTTGGCCCCACCACACTAATTTGTTGCAAAAAGATTACAAACAATTGCGATGACTGAAGCACAATTTTTCGCATGCATTCTAACTTCTTTTTCCACTGGAAAAGCCTTTTTTAAATCTATTTAAAAAGCAACTTATGAAGCCAAAATTTAGAAAATACTTCATCCAAGGCTGACAAGAAAATATGTTAAGAAAGTGAGAAATTCAGCTACAAAAGCAAAAACTTGACTTTTTTTCTGCAAAAAGTGTCGTTTTCATGACTTTTTTCTGCTGCATTTGTTTTCTGTGATTAGATGAAAAATGTGGATGGATGCTGCAAGTGGTGCCAGCAAAGCTTTGATGTTAAAAGCATTTTGATACTACCAGAATTCTAATACAAATAATACAAGCCAATATCTTTTATCATATATGTACTTTAGTATTTCCTTGTGTAAATCTAGAATCATAGAGTACCTATACAAAAATGGAAAATCATAATATAAGGTTTTTCTTGGAATCAGATATATGAGTGTAAAAAGGCCTATAAAACTTAGTATGAATTTATTTCCAAAATACGATGGTGAAACCTTTTTTGCTCTCTCTGGCTTAAGGAATTTCTCTGCCAAATTCTGTCACAATTGACCTAGACCTTTGGGGGACGGAGCTCATTCTCCCAACCATCAAAGTATTTTTCATGCAGTTTTCTACAAGCATCTTCAAACTAGAAACGATTTCGCATGTCATCTCAGTTTTGGGTTGTTTTTTTAACTCCCTCCAGTTTGTTTTTGCTAGTTTCAGATTTTATCTGCTTGTTCTGAGTTTTCGTATTAAGGCTAAACAGTTCTTTCCTTTAGGCACGGGAAGCATTGTAACATTTTGTTATTTAAGAATACAAAATATTGATTCCCTATAGATTTAGATTTACAATCGGTTCTTCCAAATCCTGAATCAGTCTCCTCGATTCCATGATTGTGGCTTCACCCAAATTTTTCTCTGTTCAATCAAGGCCATGAAGCACCATGTCAAAAAAATATACCATGGTTACAACATTTTTGCAAAGTAAAATTCTTTTCAAAGAATTTTATATATGATCCTGCAAATTCATTTTCTTCTTTAATTTCTTTTTTTTTTTTCTTGCTGTTTAACTTGCTGTTCATTTTTGGGTTAATTATTTTCATTTTGATGTTTTCGGTAATGTGTCTTGTATAACCTTATTTTCATTAATTATTTTTATTTTTTTCATTACTGAAATTATTATTTGTATTTTGATATCAATTATGGCAACTAAATATTTTCTGTAAGTAATATGAAAATGTATTGTTCTGATTTGTGATATCATTTGGTTCGTAAGATATCTTTCCAATTATGTGATTTGTTACTAAAATTGAAATATTTTTTCTTGGTGTATTAGGTTTGCTATTAGTGACTGAAAGTTTTTGAAGGAATAAGCTTTTAAGAAAGTACCTTTCAATAATAAAAAAGTGGGTTTTCAGTGGTGTAATCTTAGATACCCCTTTACCTCTTAGGTTTGAGAGATCAGAATCTTCTCTGAGCTATTATTTTATGCCTGTGGTCCAATAGGACTAACAAAAATCATCACGGTTTAATCCCACTATGCTCTTACTACTTTCAATGTTAGCTACAACTTTATTTGAATAATCAGTTTTCAAATTCAATACATATTAGCTTGCTACACTACCAGAAATAATTGAGGAAGTTGCACCACATAATTTATAGGCAAAGTATATAAGAATTTTTTTCACTTGCTTTTAGTACTTTCAGTATTTGCATTGTCACTTGTTTTTTATGAAAAAACTCAGATTGATTAGTTTAGTTTATTAATTAATATTAATAATTAGTTATTTGTTAATTATATTAATTGCTGTACATGTATATTTGTTTTTACATTTTCAGCTTTTTATAGTAATGAAATGTTTTTGAGTTTTTAGGTTACTGCATTTTGGTAAATTTTGTAATTTTAAGTGATACAATACATTGAATACATATTGAAATATGAAAATATAATTCTGACTGATAATCACCAGTTGCTTTTTCTTCTATTTTTCCATAGTATGACCAACATTTCTCAGATTTATATATTAAAAAAACATAGGTCAAAAGAGCAGTCCGACATCGGAAATTGTCCAACTGAATCCAGAAATATCCTAATCTTGATGTCAGGACAGTCAAAATTGTTTATGCATATCCATAATTATGGCATGATTATACTCCCTGATTGGAGTGAAAGCTTGTCAATCTGTAGTCTTTATTTCATCCTTTGTCATCTAGGAACACTACATGTTTAAATTCATTTGTTTGATACGAATTATTATTATTTCTTTTGAACAATTATGCTAATGATAGGGTCATTTTATGTTGAAATAATTCATAAATAAGTGTAAAAAGTGTTCATTTTAGTCCATTATGGATAGTATGATTGATGACAAACAACGTAAAATGTGTTAAATGTCTGACCCCCTTATATTTCCATGATCTGATGCATAATTTTTTCTTATTTTAGCAACTGAATAAATGATGCCATTCTAATATTTATGTAATATATATTGTTGTTTCATTGTTAGTTTTATATTCAATTTTTACTCCCTGCTAACCCCAAGCTCCTACTTCTCCCTTTTTTCCAAACTCTGCCCTATCTCACTTTTCAGGCTTAAGTGATTGGCTTTGGTCCCTTAAGTTATTAGCTTTGGTCCTTCTTATAAGTGTGCTATATTTTCATGTAAACACCAATGAAGGTTGATCATGATAACGAATGATAAAATTAGATTTAGATTTATAAACATTTGACATTTGTCCATATTCAGACTTATCTCAAAGAATCTAACATCTTCAAAGTATTCCAATTTTATACCATATATTGTTGGTATATGATATATAAGTATTATATTAATAATGTGTAAACTAACATTGAATGAAAGTGTTTCATTTTCTGTTGTTTGGAATTTTATCACTACTTTGTATTATTATTTAATTGTCGACATCATTTATGTTTCTATTTTCTTATACCCCGTTTTCCCTCTTTCCTATTTTCTTATTTAGCTTAAATAATTTACGAAAATAATTTTGGGGGTATTTTCCCAACAATTATGACATAATCATCAAAGAATCAAATGATTCGTCCAGCAGAAAGTTTTCCTGCGGATAACTCGGACCTCTTTGTGCACTTTGTAGGTTATTTTTATCTATGATAACAATCTTTAGTAATGTTGGAAAACTCTGCAGTTTCTTATAGGAATATTTGACAGAATATTGTCAAGTATTTGACATCTATGAATTAAGATGAGACAAGAGTCAATGTTCTATTTTGCTGTATCCATGCTATTAGATTTGTGTTGAATGCATAATCGAAATTTTGACTGAAATGAGAAAATGTGAGAGAAAATGGTTATTAAAATAAAATACTTTAATACTCATAGATGATTTGTTTCGTGTCATTTTATGAAAAAATTAGCCATGTGCTTCAAAACATGCATGCAAGTTGGTAAGTTTGTGTGTTGGATTGGTACGCTTAAATCTTTTCACATTTTCTTTTTTCGTAAATACTGCAGAGATCTGATGTCAATGGATTTGTATGTGTATGGACATTTGAACATTATACAATCGCACGTGTTTCATGACATAGCCTGTTATTTCACATATGTATTTACATCTTAGCATTACTTTTTCTAGGGCTCTTAGGAGTCTAAATATCGGACACTTTCCTGCCCCCCAAGAACTGTATTTCTTGTTCTTTTTAAATAGAAAAGGTGAAAAAGTTTAATTTTATTGTGTTTTCTGTAAACATTGTGTACCCTTTCCAAAGAAATCAGACTCGGCCTTTATTTTCTAATAGGCCCTTACGTCACCACAGGATCAACAATATGCAATATTCAAAAATTATAAATTGGTCTAAATATATTTTATTATTTTGAGATTCTTAGTTTTTGATTTTATTACGAACACAACGTTTTTCTTTTTCAATAAGGTCAATTCTACAAGTTTTTTGAAGAATTGTCTTTTCTTAGCTATTATGAAAAGGATATAGTGTGATCTCGAAATTATTGTAACACTAGGAAGTATATAAGTTGCACAAAACTTTAGCGAACTATTAAATTCATTCGATATGGTGGCGAAAATTGGTTTTGTTGGTGGCGGAAACATGGCGTTCGCTATTGCCAGTGGTATGGTAGCAAGTGGGAAAATACTACCGGAAAATATGATTGTATCCGCTAAAACAAACAGGAGACTGGAAACGGATTGGAAGGTTGGTTTTAACAAGAATTCATTTTATTTCAAAACATGGCATTCGATTGGTTTTGAATATTCTTCGTCAGCCAAGCAGTAGAGTATACATTCTTCTTCCTCATTTCACCTTCAATCGTGGTCGAATATATTAGAATATTTTTGTCTTTTTTCAGTTGTACTCTACACCACAAGCTATAGTTGGACGAATGTATTTTTTCATATAGAGACAGCGACTTGTCGTGCGATTTTTTTCTTCCTTGAATGTTTTTGTAACCCTTTGAGGTCGATAGAAAGGGGAATCACCAAAGTTGTCGTTTCTAAATTTGCTTGCTGAAAAATTACATTTTGAAGAAAAAGTAAAAATTTGAAAACTGATCTTTTTTTTTATATATGATAGATTCGCCATAATGAATGTTAAAAATAAGACAATATTTATGCTTTAATATATTTATTTAGCAAAATATATTAAAGCATAAATATATTAAAGCATAAATATTGTCTTATTTTTAACATGAAAACTGATCATTTTCTCACTTTGTCCCATATATTTTTTTTCACGATTGTAGTTCCCAAGCCATTTTTTCTAATTATCGGGCTTATTGTTTTGTAGGAGTTGGGAACTAAGCGTACATTAGACAATAGACAAGTGGCTGTAGAAGCTGACGTCATATTTCTTTGCGTCAAGCCGCACATCCTTCCTAGTGTAATGTCAGAAGAACTATCAACTGTTGAAGATCTTACGAAAGTCTATGTTTCTGTGGCTGCTGGAATTACTATAGAATCTATGGAGCAGGTGCGTTAGCCAAGGTGAGCTTTGTCAAGTCTTGTCAAGTAGATTTTGGTTAGAATTTTTCGGAGTTTTACGTGAGAAACGTTTTTAAAACTTAGGATCCCTCACTTGGACCTCGCATCAGTTTGTTTGGGAGTTAAACTCAATTTGAGGCACACTTCTACCCATGTCACTAATAGTAAATACTCTCAAAAAGGTTTGGTAAAAAGTCATTGTAACACAAGCCACAGGATTGATCCTAGTAAAAAAATCCGATTTTTCAGCATACTGGTAATTTCAAAAACGTCGTACAGATTGACAAAAGTGATATGCGTGTTGTACATACAAATGTGAAAAGCTTTGCAAATACATCTGTTTTAGATTTTCAAATAAATTCTTGGTTCATTCATATTCAAGTTTTTTTATGGC
>JANSTP010271081.1:0-10406 GCA_025330745.1 Cladonema radiatum | reverse complement strand
TAGAAAACAAAACCAAAATCAATATTTTTGTCCTTCTGAAGTTGAACTCTGTACCACAAGCTATAGTTAGAAGAATATATTTTCCCTAACAGAGACAGCCATTTATGCCACAATTTATCAAAATGAGCCTTGAGCCTCAGGCTCTTGGGTGAAAGCCAGACAACTCCCTTCTCGGATGTTTTGGTAGGCCTTTGAACCGGCTAAAAAGGAGATCACCAAAATTGCCATTTCTGACTTTGGTTACTGAAAAATTGTGTATTAGAGAAAAAGCGAAAACCTGAAAAATAGTCAGTTTGTCCCTTTATACCAAATATTATTTGTCCAAGATTGTTTATGAAATCACCTTTTCCAAATTGTCAATTCTGCTGACAGTTAAACTACAATTTTCGACATAACAACTATTAGAAAAACTTGTTTAGCACAGACTAGATCCATTTAAATGCAAGTAAAAATGATTTTGAGCTGAGATTTCTTTCCAATTCGCCTAAATGTGCACTTTCTGTTAAAACTGATTTTCCTGGTTCTAGATGTTCTTATCCATTCAAATCGAAATTCATTGAACATATGGACAAAAAAGACCCCTGTGTTTTTGATTAGAATGCAAAGGTATCGTTTTTCTAGAAAATGAAAAAAACTGTTTTTCAGACAACTATGGTAAAAAATATTGGAACAGTTTTGACCTTTTCAGCAAAGGACCTAACTTATTATCTAATTGGAAATAAGTTCAGGATATTACTCTCCAAAGTCTCGTAAAATAATCTATAATTGACGTGACGAGGTAGCTAGACTTTTCCAAGTATAAGCTAACCCTAGCTACTGTAGCTATATCTAACATAATGTCCAGTTTTTAGAGTTGGAAAAGCATTGCATACAACTTCATTCGATTTGAAGATAAACCAATCTAAATTATTGATTTTCGAAAGAAAAGATTGGATGTAGTGAAGTGTATAAGCAAATAAATGTTATTTGAAGGTAATGTAAAACTCGTGATAAACTTTGCTGGAAATGATATAAATGAAAGGATCATCTATTCTGATTAAAGAATGCTTTTGCAACAACTTTTTTTGATAAGTTAAAAGTTTTAAATAGACATAAAAATGCCTAAGTTGTGATTTAACATGAGCCACCAAAATAGCACTGAGGATCTTATTTGGTTTTCATTGTTCTTTGAGAGAGATACTATATAAAGTGGAACATTTCCCGAATATAATTTAATTTTTCATATTTTTTACTTTAATTCAGCTTTATAAATTAAAGCATAAATTACATGTCGGAAGCAGAATTAAGTCTGGCAAAACTTGTTGAATGATACTGCTAATCAGAACTAATAATCCAACAGGAAAAACACATATAAACCAGTGGTGTAACTTCATGGTCGCCCGATCGTTTTTGACGACCAAAATTTCTCCAGGCAAAAAAAAAATGTATGCTGGTAGCCCGAAAGCAATGTCAAAAAAATGTGATAGCCAACAGTTCTGTCCAGTAAATGCAACTTTAAGTTGTCTTAAGCTATTAACCTTTTCAGCACGCTGTATTCTGAAAGTTGCGCGCCGTCAGTGCGATGCGTTTTTGCAAAAATCGACATCATTTTTCAAGATGCCGTAACTCAACAACTATTTCACCAAAACTAACAAACGAGCACTTTTTGGAAACCTTCACTATCTGGCTTTCAACTAGTGAAAACATTTTGTTTGAAATTCCAATACCTCTTGGACTATGACAGGCCAAAAGTAAGCTGGTAAATTTCAAAAAAATATTATGGCATCTTTTTGCCTGCATTTTCCTTCCCAGCCTGAAAAAAGTGGTGACAAGGAAGAATTATTACTCTCTTTTTGTACATTTCAATACTTCTATCCAATACCTATTAGGAAACACTAACCTTTTCACATAAACACAACAACCTTACCTTGTGGCAGTCTCTTCTACCAACAGTTTTTCTTAAAGGTTGGCAAAACTAGGTTTTTACAGAATCTTCTAGCATCCTTAACTTTTTTATTACGCATCAAAACCCCATAAAACTATAAATTTTTGGAAAGCTTATTAGTTAAGCCTGATTGCCAATTTGGTTTGCAACAACAAAAATTTGCTGAGTAATGATAGGACATCAAAAAAGCCAAACCATATGATGCACGTCATTCGGAAAGTATCAAGAACGTACGTCATACGTCATTCGGGCTGAAAAGGTTAAGACAACAAAATAAACATTAGTTATATGCATCAAAAGCATATTTTTATAAGAATTGGTTTTTACACTAGAATCATGTTGCCTAGTCGGGCTACCAGAAAAAACTACAAAGTTACACCACTGTAAACCAATGTTAAACTTGTGTGGAGCTTTTGTCTATTCTATTTTTTTTTTAATTAGATTCTTTATAAAGTAGCTCTAAAGAAAGAATAATCAGCGCTGTTGGTGAACAGTGATTTCATTCCTATGAAGCTAACATTTATGAATAACATAAAAATTGATACCTAGAAAACCAAAAAAAGAAATGCACTTCGAAAGCCAGTTCCAGCGCCTTTTCACACCTGTCTACCTCTGTTATCTCGGAACATAATATCTGGGTAGCTGAAGCAAATATCTCAGTTTTTGATACTAGGAACATTAGGGTTATCAAAAAACAAAACATTTATTGCCCTAATTTTTTCCTATCTCTATTTATTTGCTGTGTCAGCAAAAAGTGAAAAGATGTCACTTCAAAGCTAGAAACACTTTATTATATTGATGGACATATATTGATGATAAAGGATAAAAATTAAAATCTGTTTATTTTAAAAAGCAGGCTTGCACAAAGAGGGGTAAAAGTTAGTCACAAAACAAAAATCCTAAATCATTCTTAAAAATGCATTTCTTATTTATAAAACAGCATGCCTAAAGTAACAGATGATATTGTGCACCTTCTATTACACAAAAAAGGTGTTTACCTCATTTATTCGTTTATATGTCTTGATCAAATCAGTTGAGACTTTCCGCAGAGGTGCTTGTGAATTATCTCTGAAAGATGTTGGAATTCGTCGAACATAATAGTCATAAGAAGATTCGTTTGATTGTGAGTTATCATCAGACTTTTCATCGAGGACAGTGCTTGAAGTCATATCACCTGTGTTAACAGGCATACCACAATGACCAACCAATTATTCATGCAACCATTTTCTTCTACAGAATTATTTTAATGTAATGAACTGAAAGAAATTGATAATCAAAGAATATATACAAAGCATATCGAAGAAAATACAAGTAGAAATACAAAAGAAAATAACTTTAACGTAAAGTTGAATATAGACAGCAGTTATTGGAAAATCATAAAATCTGCACACAGCTTTAATAAAAGACATAGCTCCAAAACACAACAGTAACAGAAGTAACCTAGTTCCACAGAGTAAGACTAATATACAGAAAGTATTTGTGTCCGACCATCTTAGGTTGCCACTTTTTGAAACAATTGAAAATGTTTCGTTTACTTAGGGAACTCTAAAAAGCATGTTTTGGTATTGGCTAACCCCAAAGCAGTTGTTGTATGAAAGTTGCACACTCTTTTGACAAGCAGATTTTGTAATGCGCCTCATTGAAAGTAAAAATTGAGCTCCTCATTCTCCCAAACTATATTGAAAGTTCTTATGTATCTAGTATTTACAAAAAGCTATTCGAAAGAACATGAACCAAACATTTTATCTAAACATTTTCTCTAACTGATCTTAATCCATTCAATTCAATATCAATACAACGGAAGGCCGTTTTTGAGCATGTTGCTATAAAAAGAAAAATTTTTTGTAACATACTTGCTGTCATAAAAAGGAAAACCAATCACAACTTTTTGCCAACCAGTATCAACTTTTTCAAACTGAGGAAAAGAAAGAAGTTAAAGGGATTCCAAGGTGAAAATACAAGTCGAGCTCGTAAGAAAGAGGAGAAAAAATGATGAACACTACTTCTGATTTCATCTCAATTAGACTTTTTGTTCTCAAGACATTTGAGCTTAAAAAAGATTTGCCACTTAGTGAATTTCCCTAAAATGTTGAAGAATTTGTGGTGTTATTTAGTGTATAGAAAAATTACCCTAATCTTTAATACTAATTATCTTAGGTTATAATATTTATGATTGAAAACTTTCATATATAGCGCTGTGAATTCGATGTCTCCTAGGTCGGCAAAATACTTGAAATGAAGGTCTGCAGTTGGCATATCAGGTCAGCGACCAGAAGAACTCACAAGGCTGCATATAGATAGATGTTTATTATAATTCTCCTGAAATAAAATATTTTGTAAACGGGCTTTAGGTCACTTGTCCCAGGCCCCTTTTGAAAATCATGTTGTCCTTGATATTAAGCTTTGAAAATTTTTATAAAAATTGTATTCAATTTTTAATGTTCTTAGAAAGATTCCGAACTCAAAAAAGTTCATTTGTTGAAAAAGAGCTCTGTTGGGTAAATATGCCCTGACTCCTAAGCCCTGACTCCAAAACAAAAAGGGGCCTGGAACTAGTAAAGTAAAAATGATTTTTGAAAAATTTTATTGCAATTGGATTTTCACTTATGTGTACTATTTGTGTGTAAATTCTCATTCATGAATTTGTATTATAACTTGAGATATTCAACATTCAAGATTGGATTGCGGTATTTTTTATATGTATATAAAAAGTGTATGTCACCTAGTGTATACACTAGGTGACATAAAAAATTCTTTAACATTTTAAGGAAATTCCCTAAGTGGCAAATCTTTAAGCTCAAATATCTTGAGAACGAAAAGTCACGTTGAAATAAAAAGGTGTGTTCATCATTTTTTCTCTTCTTTCATATAAACCAAACTTTTATTTTCACCTCGCAATCCCTTTAAATATTTCGAAAGTGGAACTTTTATTTTCACCTCGCATTCCCTTTAAATGTTTCGAAAGTGGAACAGATGATGGAAAAACTTTGGTTGATTTTATTTTCTGTAAAATAGGCTCGAGGAACAAAGAATGTGGAATACTGAACCATCTAAATTAAGAAACAAAGACCAAAAAAGCAATGCTTGATGGAAGTAACTATGTTTCCAAGCACACCAATGATCGCTAAGCCAATTATATTGCTCTGGAAAAGGGCATTCTATACCTAAAGAAGATTGCATTCTTTTAACTGGATGGAATACGACTGACCCCATACAACCTAAAGCTCTGAACAGAAACTCAGAAGATATTTATAAATAATGTTTATCAGCGCTTATAAACTGGTAATGGAGCCTACCATGGTATTCAAACACACTGCCACTTTGATAGGCGTTAATGGGGTGCTGAATGACGATCAGTATAAGGAAGTTTTTTTGCAAACTTTCTGTGTGCTTGGTACCCGTGATATGATACTCGCGCAAAATTCCTCACAGTTCACAGTATAAAAAGCTTTTGTTGTGTGAACCTGGTCTAAAAAGTGAATTTTCAGTATTTTTTGTCTTAAAAAATGGGCATTGTACGTGACTACTACATCGAATTTTCATTATGAATATTCCCTGGTCTGGTTACATTAGTATATTCAAACATTCTTCTTGCTAAATAAGCAAATGTGCAAAAGTTTTCTTGCACACAATTTCGTTTTATTTCTCCATCTTTGATGACAATTCACATTAAATTCGGTTCATAAATTTCATGATCTTTTCTGTCAAGTATAAATCCATTTCTTTTAATCATCTTTATAAAGCAGCTGTTGCTGTTAGTGCTGTTAGGATATTTATAAGTGTTCACCTTCAATCATCAGAGTTTTGTAAATGAAAAAGCTTGATATTTCCAGGTATTAGTAAATCTCTTGTATGCCGGCCTCAAAAAATAGGCGTACAGAAGTACGATCATCTTCCAATTATGAACAATCATACACGCAAAGAAATTGCCATGTAAGAAAACGTACGTCATCAGACTCATAAAAATTTTTTCTTTTTACTATTATTTACTTAAGTTTAATTCATTCTTGGCTATACTATGTGATCATGTTTATAAAAATATCTTTTTATTGTATTATTTATCAAATTCTTCCAATAGTCACACCTGTTCTTCTTAAATCTCTTAAAATCACTGAAAATTCATTGTGGTAGCCATCCATCCTCTCCCTTCTTTTTGTATGGAAAGATATTTTTATTAGTTCGTACTCGCTGTGTCTATTTTTGCACACTTTTTTGTTTCAGTACATACGGAAAAGTACTAGCTTTGAAAAAAATTTTTTGAGGCCTACGTATGGCTCGCTAGTATCACTCACAATGTGGAAGAAAATATTCTTTTCTTATTTCCCATCCCTTGATAACAGCAATTTGAATCTTTCCAAAGAAAGTATTACGAGCAATTGTGGCAACCGGAAGTGATCAATTCTGATTCAAGTGAATAAAACAAACAACCAAGGCCCACAGTTTAATTTAACTTTTTGAAAAAACAATTGTAATTTTTTGAGACCTCAGGACTCAAAATAAAAATAGTCTTGATTTCTACTTGGGTTTCATTAAGCAATATAAACAAAGCATAATATGAAAAAATAAATGCTATGAAAAACCACGGGCCAAAATAATGGTCAGTTGTTGGTAAAAACCAGCCACGAAAGCAAAAAAAAAAAAAAAAAAAACAGGAACAAAATTTTTGAAAATTAATATGAAACCGACCAATAATCATTACTTTTTTGCAAAAATAATACGTACTGGTAATTTTTTTTCTTTATGCATGATCAGTTAGAAAAGATATACAAGATATGTCTTACTAAATCGAAAAAGGTTTGTTTTCCTTATTTCCTTTCATATTATTTACAGATTCAGGGAGTTAAGGTTGCTTTCTGATAAAATTTGCTGGTGTAGAAAGTTTTTCTGTGTTCGTATTATCGTAACTAACTTCTTCTTTCAAATCAATTAGTACTGTATTTCTCAAAGGATTTACGCAACAAAAAAGTGTGATAAAAAAGGTTTTATATACTTTAACATAAAAAAGTAAAATTAAGCTAAATAGAGAGATGGAAACTCAAAATGTTCTTTGATGCCCAACCATGGTGGACAACTTCTATATGAATCAGTGCCAACAGAAAAAGCGACCAAGGCATGGCTAGGCCACAGACCGAGAAATTTTTCCTTATTTCAACCCCTGAAAGACATTATTACAACCGTTCTAACAAAAGTCACAAACAAAGCAAATAATCAACAACAAATGTCACAACAATTAAGCTGATTTGGTTCGTAAGGTCATAAATGAAGCAAATATTAAGAATCAAATCTTATAAATCATGATAACTTTGCTGTTTAGATGCTTAACCCTACCCATACCCCGTAGTTTTTTTGTGGTAACTCCGGAACAACAAAAAGTTACATGTTCAAATTTTGTGACTTTTAGTAAAACATTATTAGGAAAAATTTAAAAAAACAATTTAACTAATATATTTTGAGCATACCTATCCAGAGGTCATTACTTGAACCCACCCCCTCAATTTTTAGTACAAATTTTTTGAGAAAAACTTAGATAATAATCCTTTGACAATGATATCAGGCTGTTTGTGTCTTGCTTGTTGCAACACCTTGGCAGGAGTAACTGATGTTAATAGTTTGATATTGTGACGGCATCAGGAGGTTATTTGACGGTTTTTTCTAAAATGACATTATTTTTCCTGCTTTTTTGGTACTTTCGGGAAATCTGATGACTTCATTACTAAGTTTTTTGCATGAATTTCTTGTTCTGATGAGTTGTTTTAGAACTTGGGTGACTTTCATGGACATACCTACCTTGGAACCTTGAAATGTAAGGGGGGAGGTCAATTTTATCCCCCATCCCCCACCCCCTAGGGTTAAAACCATAAATGTGGCAAATATTTAAAAAAAAAATTACAAAATTCAGGATAAACTATTTCAGTTCGAGTCATAAACGAAACCAATATCAAGAAAAAAAGGTTATAAAAGTCATGATAAACTGGCCACGTGTTGCTATTCACAGCTACAAAAGAAGCAAATCATAAAAAGACTCACTCTTTCATTGCTATAATAAGTTAGTGTTTTGGTTTTTCAAAGTCATATACAAAACAAATAGATTAGAAAAAAATGTTCTTTTTAACAAATTGATGTAGCACAAAAAGCATATGCTGTAATACAAATTCCTTTCTAGTCCCTAAATCTGATTTTTTGATAGTTAACAAACCCATCAATTTTACTGTCATGCTTCTCATTTTTAACTACTTTCTACCCGCAGAAGTGTCTGACATTAAAGTATTTTTTAGGCAGCTAAGAGCCCCTAATTATGAACTTTACTGCAAATAAAGAAAGTTCCAGAATTTATTTTGCTGCACACTGCAAATGAACATTTTATAATTTTTTATTGCGTTCATATCCACAAATATAATTTATAGCCAAGTATAGCAATTTCATGATATTTTGCTTTACAAATTATACTAAAAATCTATTTCCAATTATCTTTTTTTAAGTTCTATACATTTTATCATCTGGAACATACAGGTTTTTTTCTCAATTAATGTATAAGGGCTTTCCTTGTCAAATTAGAAACATGATTGGTGTAGTTTAGGACTTGCGAAGTAGGGGGATCGAAATATTTCAAAAATACAGGGATTTTCGGTAATCAGGGGGTTGATCTGAAAATAGGGGGTTGTAACCCTCTTCAAATAAGTTTATACCTGAAATTTCTAACATGTGCTAATGCTGCAGTAGTGAACAAAATTTCAAAGTAACATTGTTTTAACCTTATTTGACCGCGGAGGATGTGTGTGTGTGGGGGGGGGAGTACCTGTCAAATATGTCTGCAAATGCCAGAATGTTTCCAAAGACAGTGTTAATTTGGGTATTTCAAAATAAAGAGAATCAGCCGTCAAATTTTTTTTTGGTATTCTATAAGTATTTATAAGGGTCTACTACCATGCAAAGTTTCAAGTTTAGACGATGTTTGGTTCTTGAGAAAAGTAGGGCAGTAAATTTAACAACAGCCCCCAACCCCCGAGCCGAAGGACCCCCCTCAGCAACCTAGGTAAAATAGGGTTAAAATTCTCAGAAATTTCATCACACTTAATGACATATTTTACATTTAATATCTACTTTTTCTCAAAAATAGCTCATCATTTCATTCAAAAGTTTTTCAGATCCCCCTCTCCCGCCCCTGCTAAATAATTGAAGGGGCCACCTAACTTTTAGATTACCCAAAAATGCCCAGTAGGTGTTTTTCTGCCCTGAAAGTGGCTATATGCTATGGGAGCCAATAGTAAACTAAGAAAAATCTTTACATTGTTGATTCATGCTATAGAGTGAGCATAAAGTTTTTATGGTGGCATCTTTTCTTATTGCAAAATCTTTCATTATTGGTGGCTATTGTGCAACATATTCATTAAAGGTTATTTTAAAACACTTCTTTATTGCTAGAATCAATTGTTTTATGGGAGAATGGAAACCAATAGGGCATTTATTCCTAAAAGGATTCCGAGATGATAATACAAGTTATTATCTAGTTCCTCCTCAGGGACTTACCATTGTTGGCACATTAATACAAGTTATTTTTATGTGAAACACCATAACAAAATTATGAACACCAATTTTTATATCTCAATCGACTTTTTTCCCTCTATATATTTGAGCTTAAAGATTTGCCACCGAGGGAATTTCTGGAAAATCTTAAAGAATTTGCAATGTCATCTCGGGTAATATCCCAATTTTATCCTTTTCTATAACAGGCTTGCATATTTTGTCACTTCAAATGAAATAATGTAAATAAAAAGTAAAATTATCGTTTGATTATCTAATTTTTTTCATTTTCTGAGCTGACTTCATTTATTCTATTGATAAAACCTAAAAAAACCCTTACCCAATTTCCTCTTTTTCCAGCCATATCCTCTTATGTAAAAATTGACTCCAAAGATTTTATTACAAACAACATCAGGAAAGTGAGTGCCAATCAATGTCTTCAATTTTTTTAAGGAATTGATTGATGAGTTTTCTCAATAATTTTAGATGTTATAAGAGCCATTTGGGTATTTTTTAGTAGGTTTCAAATTTCAGATAACTTTGCCATGGCAAAAAAAAGCAACATAAAATTGCTGAATTGTCACAAAAAATGCAGTGTGAATTGAAGTTTCAATGGCTGAGGAGAATGACTATATAAATTTAGGGGAGTGTGGAGAACAACAATGATCTCTCTCCTCAAAACAAGTTGACTGTGGTGCTAATTGGAGACTGACGCAAATGAAAAGTTTCAAAATTGCAGGAAAAAAGAAAAGACTGGTTGAAAGTTTCGGTAACAAATCAAAGAAAAAAATAGAATGTCTAACTAGTTTTGAACTTACATATACAACAAAACAGTGAGGCTAAAATTGATCAGTTGTCTTTGTTTTTGTTTTTTTTTTTATATATTTTTTTTAAGAAAGAAAAATATCGGATACCCCCCCCCAAAAAAAAAAAAAAAAATTTCTTCTTTTAACTTTCCTAA
>JANSTP010271071.1:0-10406 GCA_025330745.1 Cladonema radiatum | reverse complement strand
TGGTGAATCAAACTTGAATCATTCTTCCTATAACTTTTTTAATATGTTCTTCATATTAAAAAAGTTATAAAACAAAGACCCACTTCCAAGAACATTAAAAAACACATCAAAAGTCAAAGTAAGACGAATATCGCTTTGACTGAATTAAATGTAATGATAAATGAACTCATCGAAAAGTAACTTATTGCTGAGATATCTGTGGGCATAATAGAGGCTAAAGGCAACGTCAGAAGTACATCGATCAGAAGTACAACGATCATAAGCGTCTAGTACATCGTCATTTGAGATGCCCATTTTATCGACGGTATAAAGCAACAAGTAATTATAAGTCTAGACTAGAAATCTATTACTTTTAGATTTTAGTGAAGGAAATGGTAAATCGAAAGTGGAATTTCATGTTCTTTAAGACGGGGGTCGTGTATGTTAAATTCAATAAAATGCTGTTTTTAGGTGAATCAAAGGCATTTTAAATTACAATTATATACTTAAATGGGGAAGAATTATTAAACCTGGGGTTAGGTTCAGATAAGGAAGCCCAAAATTATCCTACAGTTCAATTTTTTAATACACAGATTTTGATGAGCACAAATTGTGACAGTAAGCCCCTCTCATAGTCAAAATAAAATACTTTTATGGCACCGGTCAGATATTTTCAACGGGTACTGTAAACAAAATAAAATTTTAAAAGATTTGTTTTGAAAAAATAAATATGGTAGACACATGGATCTCTCTCTATGAACTTTTATTTTAGTTTGCTCTGCTATGGCATGCAACTTTGTTCTTTTTAGCATTCAGAAAACTCAGCAAGAGCTCTGCTTAACAATTTGAGCTAGATAATAGCTTGCTAGGCAGCACATCATTGACAAATTCAAGAATCAGGCTTCTTTTATTTCAATTGCTTTAGTTAGTCACATGCAATCATCTGTTGGCTATGCAACTTACATGCTCCAAAGAAGTATATTTAGCATAGCCAGTGTTGCTAAATGCTCCACAGTAGTTATCTTGAGATGAGAAAAAGAAATGGAAAAAATGACAGTGTTTTCAAGCAATAAACTCAATATAATTTTTCGACAAAAAAAACTTCAGCTAAAAGTTTTTTTTCGAGGTCTCTTAGCTATATATATTTCATAACATTTATAAATACACAAAAAACAAGTGCTCTAAAGCTATAGCTAGCTAGACACTTGGCTAGATCATCTGCAGTGCATGTAAAACTTTCAACTTTTATGTTCATTGGGCAGCGGTGGGTTGGGTGTGCCTTGCCCATCAATCTGCCAATGCTTAACATTCTTCTTTAATCTCAACAGTAACACTTAATAGCATGCAGTTTTTAAACCTGTTATTTCTGTGAGCCATGTACTCTGAGGCAAAAAACAAAATAATAAAAAGATTATTAGCTTGGAAGGTTTTATTTCAAGAAATTTTCAGTCTTCAGTCATGTTTTCAGATATTTTGTCCTCATAACGTCTTGCTCATCAACAGTCATGATGAGTCAGCAAATTTCAAAATCAAAATCCCAAATTTACTGTCGGACTTAAGGCCTTAATGAAATCTTATCCTTTTGCTCAAAACACTTTCACTGTCTGTAGTCAATGACCTGCGGTTGCAATTACGTCAGTTGAAAATGTGAATGTTATTAAGTGCATCATTTGCATGGTAACTTATTCCGTATAGCAATTGCTTTATTCATCATTCATTATTCAATTCTTCATCTTAATAAACTTTAAAATTTTTAACAGTGAAAATATTTTACAACAATAACCTTTTATGGGAGAAAATTCTAACACTTGGAGATCCAACTTGCAAAAAGAAACATTCTCAAATGTTAACATGTGTTTACAAAATGTTTATTTCTTGAGTAAAGTTATTTTTACGACCAATTAAAGCTTAGTATTGTTTTCAAAATGCATACAAAATAAAGTTAAAAGGGATTGCACCCAGGAGTAATTTTCATTAAGTTTTGGAACAATAAATGTGTGTGTTGATATCATAATGAAAATTTTGCCATATTTATTTGCATGGATTGAATTAACAAATGTATTTCAGCCTGTTTCGGTTCTTTAAAAAAATTGCAATTTGACACATAATATTGTTGTGGAGTTTTTCTTTGAAGGGTCCATAAACTATGTTACAACACATTTTAGTGATGAGTGTAAGGAGGAATGGGGAAAAAAATCATATACTGGTAACATCAACGCTGTAGTGAATGCATTATTGCATGACTTTCTATTCATTGTAAATGACTGGCTGAAATTTAAACAACTACTGACTACCTTTTTTTTAAATCTCTGTAAACATCTGGTAGAACTTTTAGCTCTGCAGAATTTGGATAATCAGCACAGCATTCAAAAGCCCTTACCCACACACACAGTGGTGTTTGTGTTGAAAGGCCATCAAATATAAATTACAAGAATTCTTTATTATTGCTAGCTGCAGCTAGATATTAATGAAATAAAGCTATACTACTTACAAGAGCAGCAAGGACCTAAAACACACTACAGTCCAGCCAAGACAAACGTTGGCTTGTTGAGGTGTGAATCAAAACCCTTCCTCGCCTCGCCATGAATAGACTAGAAATCTAGTCCAATTTTGATGTTAACCATTTTACAAATTATTTTCAATCCATCGCTAATAGCATTCTCTATATTCACTATCTTCACTACTGTACTACTGTATTTTCTCAGCCAGCCCGAATGTTGAAAATAAAATATGATATCAAAACCCCCGGGGATTGATAAGAAAAGCCGCAGATCGAAATTTCGGTCGTTAGTTTTATTCGCCAAGTGGAAAAAATCACGTGACTTTTACGTTCTCCACTAGTCCTTTCTCCGATCTCAGCTTTTCCCGTATGCCATTTTCTCGCTCAGGAGTTTCAAGAAAGGACTAGATCTAGTCTATTATAAGTCTTTCAAAACCTGTCTCTTGAGTATTTTAATTTTGATGGTGAGATCTATTACGTAGTTTTGTAATGTATATACAAAACCCTGACTCTTGAGAAATTTTTATTTGAACGAGTAACTATAAATATTTTGATAATATATAAAAATCCCTCTTTCACCACAGTACGTTAATTTTATTATTAGCAGCAACAATTTATAATGTGTCAACTGGAATCCACTTCTAATCCACTTCCAAAATATAGCATGCAATAAAGAATTATAAGTCATAAACTAAAAATATTTTTTCAAGCATAAAACATGTCTATCTCGTTATTACGCTATGCTAACCTATTAGTTATGCATGATCTTGTTAGTTATGCATGATCCTTTATGCATGACCTTTTAGTTATGCATGATCTTGTTAGTTATGCATTAGCAGTTAAAATCTAAATGAATATCATTCTTCTCGCATTCACTGCCAATAATGGTGCGTCATGAATGGTGAATGGTGCGTCGTTTAGAATAATTAATGTGCCATCAGATACTATCGGAGGGGCTCCAGTTACCCTTGCCCCAAACACATGCTATAAAACAGGTGCACTGGACGTGCAAGCCTAGAAAAGGAGATATGATTAACAAAAATGGCCGATAAGAGGAAGCTTTTTGAGTATGGTAAATAAATTAGAATTGGAGGAATTGGAATTATTATCATGCATAAAGTTTCTTTAAATTGGTCATGTAATTGATAGAAATATAAAAGAAATTTCAAAATTAAAGCATTTTATAAAGCTAAGTATCTGATGAGCTAGCAAGTTAGACTAGAAATCTAGTCCAATTTCCTATTCAGGGAATCGGATTATTTTTATGCAAGCAAGTTTTCTTACTATGTGGAAATTGAACTAGTGGATATTGCAAGAAATTTGATTTGAAATTACAGGTGGCAAAAAATCAGAAGCGCAAAATATTTTGGATGGGGGTATAAATTTAAATAGACTAGAATGGAAATCGTCTTTGTATCAATCGAAAAAAAATTATAACACACAGGTCAGTTTTTTCAACTGGTAACTATTGTGAAAAACTATTTTATAAACTATTTTTCACTGGTTTGTTATTTTTCTTTGACAGTCAAAACAAAGAGGATGGATACTATTCAAGATTATTTTTTTTAACTACAGTGTTTGACATTTTGGTAGCTACCAGTATTATTTCCTCAGCTAAAAGATTTTTTTCTGGTAGCTTGGCTTTGGTGGTTTTTTTTGTAGTTAGACCTTTTAATCTAGCTTGGTAGTTAGGTAGCTAGGTACGTACCTCTGAAAACTGCCAACAAGTGTTGTCAACAAGTGTTGTTAAAGACTGTTTATAACCTCCTCTGTACCCCAACGCACACAACTAGCATGTAATACATTATGCTCTCTCCAGCTGTTAGTATAATAGCAACTAGCTATAAGTATGTACTATGCTTTGTCTGTGTTCATCAAGGACTGCCAGGACACTCAAGTTTAAATATGGTTGTATAAATACATATTTTGATCAGTGTGATTGGCAAGAGCAACAACATCATCAATAGACATCATCATGTTCAGGAACCAAACAGACTTTACTGATGGTTTCACCGATAAGGTTTCAACCATTTTTGTAACCAAAAGATGTGTTAATGCTGCACATAAAAATGGACAATCTTTTCTGCTCTCAGCAGCAACCTTTTAACGGATACAGTAATTTTGAAATAGGGATTTATTTCTATGTGCAATGAAATATGCTGCGAGAAAAATGTTTTTCTTCCTCCTAAAATTACGAGCTTATCAGTCACTTAGTCTTTTACTATTACCTCTCTCATTCTATAATTATGTCCTAATTATGACCTTGTATAGAATGAGATAAAAGTGGACGTTGAATAAATTTTGAGTATGCCTCAAATGTCTCAAAAATATAAGAAACAAATAACTGAGAATGGTTTGCACTTTTTCCTTTATATATAGTATACTTTAAAATCTAATTTGCATGGAAATTTACTTGCATTGCTCTTTCATGACAATCAATAAAAGAAATTAGACAAACAAAAATATCGCAACTGGAGATTTCAATGTTTTATGCACAGATATTTGAACCATCAAGGAAAAGGACCCCAAAAGGGGCTGCATTTACCACAAAGTAATTATTTAAAATCTTTGAAACAAAATTAAGATCCTCTGAAATCTTTTTGGAATTTTGTTTATTTTGTATGCGAGCCTCTCTTAATTTAACCATTTTGTTAGTGGGTATGCCTGATAGTCTTTTGACGTAGGATCGTCCACATGAAAGAGATTTGCCATATTACAATTTGGAAGGAAGAAAGTTTGATTTTGAGGAAATGTATGATGTTAATAAATTACAAATCACTTTAACATACTAAAAATTTAGTATAACCATATTTAAGTTACATCGTTCTGATTTTTTAAATGGCTTGATTTGTTGATTGGAAAAGGAAAATATGGAAGTGAAGACAAATTATCAAGGAAACTTTTTGTTTTGTTGAAAAACGTTTCTCAAAATATGGACGTCCACCCTCCACTCTACCCCTAGAATTAGTCTCACTCTTTCTTAGATCAAAACTTACAACAACAATTTCAATTTTGACGGTTATAAACTTCTTCAACGTGAAAACTTACCTAAACTAATATAGAAGAATAAGAATATTCCTGTCAAAGTTTGATCATTTAAAACAAACGCAAATATTTTCGGTAGTCATTGAGCATTGACCGCCTGTTATATTAAGTGCCGTTAGATAGAATTTTAATGAAGCAAATTAAGCTATATTTTTCACTGTAATTAAAAAAAAAGTGAAAATTAACCCTTCCGCAAATCTAAATTAATATACTTTTTCCATATATATCTTTGGGGGGTTGATGCCATTCCATACATAAATTATTTTGAATTATTTAGTGTGGTAACCAAAGTTTCATTGATTTTCAGATTCTCAAATCTCCAGATTTTTACAAAATTATTCTTTCGGCAACCAAGCTAGAGCTACTTTCACAATTATATATATATTGTAAATCTGTCTCCAAAAATTACCGAGGAAATTTGTTTAGGGAAATTGAGGAAACTGGAGGAAACAGAAAATCAAGGAATTGACAAAAAATCAAGTCAATCATATTTATGGCTTCTGCTTTGCAAAAATGTTTGAGTACAAATAAATTGATATATAAAATAATGATGAAGAGGTTTGCAATATGCTTCCTTTCAAATATTCATGGCAAAATATATTTCATATTTTCCTCATTGCAGAAGTTTATTTCATGTTTGGCACATTAAATTCTATATTTCTTGAAAATAGCTTTCTAAAAAAAGTGTGTATTCAAAATTGCAGAAATTATGTTTATTTTCTGCAAATATTATGCGTCTGTAGTCTCTAGAGTAAACTTCTCAAAGAGTATATTCAGCAGAAAGTCTTTCCTGAACAAGGACAACCGCAGAAAACACTATATACACATTTCATACGACCTTGTTATTCTTAGTATGGCTTCATAAAACCCTCACATAAAACCATTCACATTATTTGGATGATTCTTATAAACAGCACTTATTCGATTTTTGTTATTCCTCATTACAGCTATGTCTTTAACAAGCTTTTTAATGATTTACTAGCTGCACGCGACGTCGCATGATGCTCAAGCGTCGTATTGGCCTGTTAACGCAGCCCAATCACGAGATCGCTGTGCGATCTCTTGCTGACAATCCAGCAGCCTCAAAGTCTCTGTTTAGATTATGTTTACTAAGTTTGGTCAGGGAAGGGGAGGTATTGGTCTTGTTAGGAGATTAAGATTCTTATAAATGTTCCAGGGACAGGAGCTCATAATAATCTCGGCAGAATAGCGTGAAACAATGCTGAAGCGTCGTATTGGCCTGCTAAAGCAGTCCCAGATCGCTGTGCGATCCTTTAAAGAGGCACTATCAGATTTTTTTTTTTGCATAAATAGAATCTCTAATCGATGCTTATTTCAGAGAAGTATTTCTTTTTAAAAATTAATTCCTTATTATGCCAAAAACTGAGAGGGAAAAATTACCGAATTTTTTTTTTTTACATAAAAATAATATAATCGGTTTTTCGATCATTTTAAATTCGTCATGATGTTTCCATGGCAATTTTCTTCTTCATTATTAATAAATCATTTCGATGTCAAAGGTCAAGTAAAAGAAATAAAAGAAATATTTTCTTTTGAAAAAAGTCAAAAAAGAAATTTTTTTCTTTTGAAAATAATCATAAAAGAAATATCTTCTTTTGAAAGTAGTATTAACAGAGCGACTCACTTTTACCGATATCTTTTAACGAAAACAGTCTTTTTTTTGGGAAAAGTTCCATTTTCCCCACAGAATTTGGGGTAAAAAAAAATTTTTCCGAATACTATGCAAGCCAAGTATTCCAGTCGGTAAATTAGAAAAAATCTGATAGTGCCTCTTTAACTTTATCAGTGCTCTATAATCTCTGACAAATGTTTTAGATTATTGATCTTTAAGAAAATAAGTAAAAAATTAAGCAATCAACCGTCAAACTTGACCTAAAAGTTTCCAGAACCATTTTGTGTATGAGTGTACCAACTTTGGTCACTAAAAGCAAAGTACGGATGAAATAATAAATATTTTCGAAAATTGACCATTTAATGACGTAACATGACGTTACCATAGCAACCCACTGTCAAAATTGTCCTTAAATATTTAGAACCATTTGGGGTATATGTGTACCAAGTTTGGTTACTAAAGGCAAAGCATAGAAGAAGTTATTAAAGTTTTCCACAATGGACCTTCTAAAGACGTCATAGGCCGTTACCATAGCAACCCACTGTCAAAATTGGCCTAAAATATTTAGAACCATTTGGGGTATATAATGTATATGTGTACCAGGTTTTGTCACTAAAGGCAAAGTACAGGTGAAGTTACAGAAAATTTTCAAAATTGAACTTCTAATGTTATAAGTTGTTGCCATAGCAACAAATTGTCGAAGTTTGGCCCAAAATATGCAAGACTATTTGTGGTATACGGGTACCAAGTTTGGCAACTATAGACAAAGTACAGGTGTTATACAATTATTCCCCATCGCAATTATTCCCTGTTTTCTATACGCAGTTTGAAAAAAGCCATTTTATCTGATGAAAAAAATTGACGTCATTTTTTTTTGCTTTTTAATGAGATTCCATAACAATGGAGAGTATTTTTGGCGTATCTCGGCGTACTTTTTCTCAAATTTGATTGGCTCATTTTTGTTCACACATGTTTAAACATGCTCAAACAAATGTTTGAGCATAATATCTGTTATAATTTATCCGAAAAGAAGTACGTGGGAGAGCAAATATTTTTTCTTTTAACCCTATCTAGACTCCGTGAGGTTTTAGAACATCCTTTAAATGAAGATTGGTGCAAAAAGAATTTTGCAGACGTCATCAGAACGATGACGTCATCAATTTTGCCGAAGCAACCATCAAAAATAAGTAAAAAGTCGATATTT
Organism: Cladonema radiatum; assembly: GCA_025330745.1. Taxonomy (NCBI): domain Eukaryota; kingdom Metazoa; phylum Cnidaria; class Hydrozoa; order Anthoathecata; family Cladonematidae; genus Cladonema; species Cladonema radiatum. The sequence goes on along the minus strand of JANSTP010271071.1, from coordinate 2,045 downwards.
TGAAAATGACGTCATGACGTCACTTTGACGTCATACCAACGTCGTCAAATGGATGTTGCCGACTTATTGTTATACTCACATCACATTAAGAGGCCAAACCCTGTGTCTTAGTCGTGGTAAGTATCCTTATTGTAAAATCTGAGGTTAAAAATTTCACTAGGTGGTTTCGAGCAATGGCCTCTAGATGGGCGTGGTCAAAATATTTTGACCAATTTTTATTTTTCAAAATGTCCGTAATAAAATTTCATTTAAAGTCACAAAGTTTGACTGTGCAATTATTAGTGGTTCAGAAGTTATGACAAAAAAACCACAGGGGGGGGAGTCAATTTGACCCCCCACAGTCTAGGTAGGGTTAATAAAAAATACTTTGTATGTGTTTTTTCAAACTGTACGGAAAGTTTCATACGGAACAAATCGTCAGGAACATTGGTGTGGTTCCTAGCGAAACTCTTTTGACGTTTTCTGATTGGTTTTTCTTTAAAACAGTTTTAAGCCAATAGAAATCTTCTATTGCGCTTTCGTTTTCCAAATAAGGAAATCGCATGACCATATTTAAATCTCACACTATGCTTTTATTATATGTATACTTTATTGATTATCTCACTGTAATGTTTTTTTCCTGATGATTTATATTACTAATTTCCTTTTTTTCATTGTAGAGTTTTTAACAAAATTTTAACAAAAGGTTATAAAGCAATACTGACCTTGCAAGGAAATATGCAATAGTGGGGGTGGGGTGAAAGGGAAATTTGATTTAGATCTTTCAATGGAAAAACCAAAGAATTATGTTTCCCATATTCATGTAAGTAGTTGTTGCATCTGTCATCAGCTAGGTTTTCATGGTAGTTTTCTTAATTATCTACAACGTGTCTTTTTTCAACAACACAGTAAGAAGGAGCATGGGGTTTGTCGCCATGATTTTGAAGGTGACTTAAAATAATTATATCAATGAAATAAAAAAAAGAATTTTAAATTAAGAATGATATCTTTCTCTTCATTGGACTTCTCTTTAGAATAGTGATGCTATTGTCTAAAAAGAAACTACTAAAAAAATAAAAAACGGCTTTTCATGAAAACACTGAGCTTGCTTAAATAAAGGTTGATTAAAGTATATTTAACCCTATCCAGTATGGCGTATTTGAAATTTCTCAAGTCTTAAATGTTGATTTCAAAAGAATGACAAAAGGCTTCTTCATGCGGTTTTCACTGAACTCTAGAAATTTGTAAGGGTGTAAAGAGATCTTCCAGGTTTTTAGAAATAAACTTAAGAAATTTATTTTTTCCTTTTTCTCGAAAAAAAAATTGTTGAGAAATGACTCACCGGTAACCAAAAATGGACACGCCCACAAAGAAAATAGGCGTGGGCGCAAGAAATTTTTTTCACCGAAATGTTGCTAGATAAATTTTATTAATTGTCATAAAGTTTCACGGCACAAGCTTTTTTAGTTTTAACATGGTTACAAAAACACAGACTGGACAGTGTTAACATATTCAAATAATGTCTTAAATACCTGTGAGCTCTCTATTTCAGTATAAAAAGAACGAATCTATTTGCAACACCTTGGAAATAACCAAGACTGGTTAAATTGCCATTTATTTTGGAGTTATGAATAGATATGAAATGGATATGAGTGGACTCTCCTCCATCAGTAGTAGAAGCTTCATTAATTTCGTCCATATTAATCCTGCAATTTTTTTTTGTGGTAATAACATACTAAATTTGCACCAATTGGGCCTGAAAATCAGGTGACTTGGCCTTTAACCATGAAAAGCTGACTTTGATGAAATGAATACTATTTAACAGAGGCTGCAGATTGATTAACAAAAGACTGTCACATACAGGGATGTACCCAGGATTTTTGAAATGTGAATAATGGAAGGGGCCTAAAAATTTCCGCCCACCATGGTTGGGCGGCGAAGAAAATTTTCAAATCTAGACCATCTATTTTAGCTTCTTTAGCAATTTCATAGAGTCTTTTACATCAAAAAATAACTGGAAAATTTGAAGACATATAAGAGATTTGATTTTAAGTTTGCCTAAAAAG
>JANSTP010271049.1:0-10408 GCA_025330745.1 Cladonema radiatum | reverse complement strand
TATAAGCGATGACTATCCTTAACAAAACTCTAGATAACAAGGCTGACTCTGTACTAGAGGTGTTAATAACAAAACTGTACTCAAATCTTCTTGCAGTCTCTTTAAGACTTTGTTCCAAAGGCAAAACGATTGGATGCATGGACATTCCTTTTCTTGATTATTGCAGAATATCCACTCATGAGCTCTGGGGATCTGGCTTCCAGGAAAAACCTGTCCTTTTTTAGTGATTGGTTTTGAAGTGAAAAGACCAATCACAGAGGTGCATCTCAATTATAGGGTGTGTCAAAAAAAAAAACAAGCATGAATAAATTTTGTAATATCTTCGTTAATACTGTGTTACGATTGCTGAAAGTTTACAGCATTAAACTATGATAACTAATTTTTCAATTTAACTAAACGTAACCTTGATAATTCATGGAATTTAGCGTCAGAAGTTATTGAAATCAAAAAATACACAGAGCGCATGCAGAATGTCAAAAAGCACAACCATCAGCAGCAAAAAATGCAATAAAACAATTAAAATGTTCAATGCAATCAACATTTAAAGAGGCACTATCAGATATTTTTTATTCTTTAGATGTAATCTATGAGTGATGCTTATTTCAAAAATATAATTCTTTTTTTTAAAAAAAAAGTTTATTTGGGCCGAAAATGGTAAAAATATCTCTCAGCGAATACTATTTTTAAGGTGAAAACTAATACAGTCAGTTAAATCATAAGATTACTTTCGTCTATGCCCTGCTTTCGTCATGATGTTGCCATGGATATTTTCTTAATGAAAAAATTTATTCTGACATGACGTCAAAGGTCAAGTAAAATGAATAACATTTTTTGTTCGTCTTCATAATAGAAATATTTTCTTTTCAAAATAGTCAGAAAAGAAATATCTTCTTTTCAAAATAGTATTAGCATAGCGGCTCACGTTTACCGATATCTTTTAACGAAAACATTCGTTTTTGGGGGGAAAAGGCCAATTCCCCCCCCTTTTTTTCAAATGGAAATTGGGGTAAAAAAAATAGTCCAATCGTTAAAGTAAATATTTTGCCTAAACCTGGAAAAAATCATGCCAAGCTGAAATTTGGCACAAAGCTTCCCTTCAATATGCACATTCACCAAAAAAAAGCCCCATGAAATCTCCTTGAGGAAAGTAAGATGTCCACCATTTTTAAAAATGGCAGAAACGGTGATATCGTATTTTCATATTTACTCTAAATATAGGCATGTTTGGGCTCGTTAGAAAGCTAATTTTATTCTAGTTATCATCTGTTATGCAAATAAAGCATTAAAGTAACAAAAAAAGAATTGCATTCAATTTTCAAAATTTAGAATTTTCTTACTTTTAGGGGAAAACACAATGAAAACATTGAAAATGAAGTGACATTAAAAATTTTCAAAGAAATTTACTTTTGGATTTTTTCAAGTAAACCCCTATTTACATAAAACGCACTTGTTAATTGATAAGTCGGATTATGCCACATTCTGATATTTCTTTCCTGTCGAAAGATCAAAAAATTTGAAACTTAAATTAATTTCTACATAAGGTCAAAGTGGTTTTACTTCTTTTCACAAAGTATTTACCTGTTTGTTTCTTTAGGACTTGAACTGTTTGACTTAATGATTTCCAATAAAAATTGAAAATTGGAAAAACATATAGGTACCAGCTGATAAAACAACAAACATGTATCAAATGGTCAAACACAAATACAATGAGATACTAACGAACTTGATAAATTCAACTTACAGAAAGGCAGATTGAAACCTTAGTGTATACATACATATGTACTACGGTTTCCATCTGCTTTTCTGTACGTTGAATTTATCAAGTTCGTTAGTATTTCATTGTATTTTGCATTTGTTGTTTCATCAGTTGGAAAGTTTTACCAGTAAGGTTATTAAGAAGACAGGAGGGGAAATGTTGAAAAATGACAAAATTATTGAAAGACTACAGTAGTTTCTTAACACTGAAGCTTAAATTTACACCGAAAAAAAAAAAAATTTGCGTCGCGCAGCCGCAATGCTGTGTGATTTAAAATTTGCGTTTTGGTCCTTCAATTAAGCATAAGAAAAGTGCTATTTTCCAGGCCATTCATGTCTTTTCTCACTTTTTTTTCCGTTTATTGATTTGTTTAGGGAGTTTTCACTTAGATTTTTTTTATTCGAATGTTATCAAAAAAGCATAAGCTAAAATTTTCTCGCTGCAAAAGATAGTTTTGCGTCAAGTTTGAATTGAATCCAAACTTGACGCGCCGCAATTTTCACAACGCAAAACATAATTGCATTGTACCGCTAATACCAAATAAGGTAAAAACGCGTCATGACGCAAAAAAATTGTGCAGTGTGAATTAAGCTTGAAAGATCACAAAAACAATTATGACAACCATCCGACAACGCAACCTATCAATCCAGCAAAAAATGAAATAGAGAGAATCAGTAAGGAAATTTTAGAAAATTAGACAACTTAAAATAACTTTGATCTTGAATCAATGGCAAAGTACTACATACGTGATCACATGGTTCCGAAATATTCAGGGCAACCTAATTGTACTTTTATGATTCTCGATGTATAGGACCTTTATCCCTCGATAAGTAGAAGTTACTAAATGGCGCAATACTATTTGTAAAAAATATATTGAACGTTAACGAAAACTAAAAGCGATAAAAAGCTGGAAAAAGACAGGCAAAAAACTATGGGACATAATTATTACGGTATTAGACAGTGTGAAAGTATGCGAACTGGTAAGGTGTTATTTGTTGAAACAATTATCAGAAAATTATACTAAAGAAAATATAGGACTCTACCAAGACGATGGTTTGTCCCTATTCAATAACATCAGTGGCCAAAAAAGTGAAAGAATTAAAAACTCACACCTTCAAATATCAACCAAGTATATCCACAAATAACTGAAAATGAACTAGAAAGAAAAACATAATATGGTTCAACCCACCCTTTAATAACAACGTGAGGTGAATATGAACATCGGAAGAAGATTCCTCTACCTCATAAAGAAGCACCTGCCACCTCACCACAAGTTCTATAAATTATTCAAAAAAAAACGTCAAAATTACCTACAGCTGCATGCCGAACATAAAGAGAATGATCAATACTAATAATTATAAAATTTTATATCCAAAAGCAGAAGAAAAACAAAATTGCAATTTCAGTAAAAATCTTCAGTGAACATTGAACAACAAATGCTTCACCAAAAGTATTGTTTATGAAGCAACAATCAACTCTAATCTAAAAGATTATCGAGCAAAGAAAGAAATCAGCCTATGCAACACTACAGTCAAAAGACGATATCACACTCACTTGCATTCATTCAAGAGCAAAAAAATAAAAATAGTGCAGCTTTATACGCTCAATACTGGGACATAGTAGAGAGATGAGGGCTTCCAATCGTCAACTAGAACATAAAAAGAAATGCTGCTGCATATAAACCAGAAACTAAGAAATGCTCTCTGTGGCTGAATGAAAAACTGGAAATAACTACACAAAATGATGACGATACTTTAAATAAGTAGGCTGAAATTTTATCGAAATGCAGACATCAGTAAAAGTTCCAACTACTTCCATTTCAATATGAACGACTGACGTCATAGATTTTGAAATCTTTGGATTTTAATTTTTTGGTTCCATTGAAGTGAAATTTTTAGCATCCAGGTTTAATTTGTTATTTGTTAAGAATGTTAACGGATATGGCAGCATGAAACTCAGGGTACAGACAAAATCTTCACTTCTTTTATCCAAGTAGTTATTTTTATGCCGTTTGAAATTTATAGTTATTACATATTTAAAATATCGAATCTGGCAAATAAAAAAAAAGAAAAAAAACATTTTATTTTCAATGATGATGTGATGAATTATTTCGATTTTTCTAGTGATGTTTGAAAGATGTCTAGAATAAAGTACAGTAACAATATCTTGTAAGAATAGAATGAATATATAGCCACAAATTTAGTCAGTCATCCTATCCTTACTTAACACTGCTTGCCATGGGCTTTTTTGGTATGATGTAGCCATGGGGGGACAGATCCCCCCACCCACTTAAGATCTCAAGATCTAGAAGGAGTTATGCAACAACACTTTGTCCTCTAATACCACAAAATTACAATTGATGTACAAAATTACGTCAAAATTATTTTGATGTTGTCATCACTACAGCGATGACGTCATGACATGACAGTAATGCGCATAAACCGCCCTAAATTTTCAAGCATATATTTTTTTACAAAAATTGGTGTAAATACTATTGTTATGCTATTCCATCTGAATTTAGCCAAAAAAAGCACATTTGAGCATGTTAATTTTGGTTTTTTAAAAATATTTCTTATTTTAACTCGATTTTTCCGCCAAATTTGGCACAAAAGTAGGCCATTGTAACTGTTCTTGGGGTCTAAACTTCATGAAAAGTAGTCAAAACATGCATTAGTCCCTAAAAATAAAAGCCACAAAGCATTAGGCGCATCGGCTTTTTATAAAAAAGTTAGCAGTGCAAAGTTTATAGGTAAGGGTGGTCAGAATCGCCCCCCAGGGCAAATAGGGTTAATTATGGCGAAGATAAGCTTTCAATCGTATCTTGCATATTCAGGTAAATGATGTTTTTTCAAAAGTAACCAAAATGAAATTATCTTCCAAATGATCACAAACATACCTATATGTAGAATAAAATTATGTAAACAAAAAAATTGAAATCATGGTTACTGCCATTCTTAAAAATGGCGGATATTTCAATTTCCTCAAGTAGATTTCACGGGGCGTTTTTTTTTTTTGAGATTGTACATATCAAAGAGAAGCTTTGTGTCAAATTTCAGCTCGACATGATTTTTTTCCAGGTCAAAACCTAAAACGACTTGACTAATAAGCCAAGTATTCCAGTCGGTAAATTAGAAAAAATCTGATAGTGCCTCTTTAACGTTTAAAACTAGTTTGTAGCAACCAATTTGTTTGCTCGGGTGATCAATGGGACTTTGAGGTTTTTGAAGCATTTTGACGAGCAAATATGACAGTTTTTACTATAGTTTATTTGACAGTTTGACAATTTATACACAGTCTATGTATTTTTTGATTTTATTCAGATTTTTAAGCAGTATCAATGAACTCTTTCTTCCAGAACTTATTAAGGTAACGCTTTGATTTTTCGTAAACAGAATTATGATTCTTGTAAAATTTCAGCAATCAAAAAGCAGTATTAGTACAGCTATTTCAAAAATTACTCATGCTTGTTTTTTTTTTTTTCTTTCTTTCTTTTTTTTTTTTTTTTGACACACCCTATACATTATACTTCTGAATACATGTGGATTTAACATCCAATCGTTCAAATACTTGAAGTCCCTGGCCTCTCAATCTACGCTTAGTTTTAGTAATAATGATCTCCTTTACTATTGAATTCATGTAATGATTTTTGGTACTCCCTTCCCATTATTGAAAGATTGGAAAGGGAAGTTTTGTTATCTACCTGGGTATGTACAGTAATAATATGTCTTTTGAAAGGTCTCACAGCTTTCACCTCTTGGATGCAAATGCCCCCAGTTTATATTTAATGATAGAAGTTCCAAGGTCATTGAGTTGGAATCTATCAAGTCAATCGTCGGACAGGAGACAATTGTAATTTCCTTTGATTATTCATAATACCTAGGTTCTAATATGAACATCGATGTGCCCCAGGTTTGACAAAACGTTTCTCTTGTCTCTGAAATTGAAAGCTTGTCTCCAGGTATATGATAACCCTTACTTGTTGTCTCCAATGCAGTGTAATGGGAATTTTTATAACTTTTGTAAGAGCAAAGGAAATAGAGAGAACTGGAGGAGCTGGGCCTAGGTCAAAACATAAACAAAGGAATTTACAAACATTGCCTTCCAAGAAAAACCGTAGTAGAGAATTTGGATTCATTGGGAGAAGAAATAGGCCTCTTTCAAATCCAGTTTGAACATGAAGTCTCATATTTGCAAGTCTTTGAGAAGGTGCAAACCTTACATTTTGAAGTGGTGGTAAGGTAGGTAGTGATTTAGAGACTTGGGTTTATGATGGGACAATAGTCCCCGTCCTTCTTCTTGACAACATATTAATTGCTTCAGAACTGAGCTCCTGCAGGTTCCATTTGGTTTATTGAAACTGTAAGAATCATGTCTTAAAACTCTTCCCTCAAGACTTTCCTCTCCTTCTTATTCATTTGTAACTTTGGAGGGGTGCAGTTTTGTTTGGGAATCTCCATAAATGGAATGTTCTCACAAGAGATCACTGACAAAATTTCTGGATCTGATGTTACCTGCTTTCAGTTTTGAACAAAAATTTTTGTTCTTTCTACAGAACTTGAGGTGTTTTTTTTTAGGAAGAGTTTTAAGATTACAGGATGAACAAATTTTAGATTTGCATTGGCAAGATTGGGCACTTGAGAGAAAGAAAAGAATATTTTATGTGTTTTACAAAGTTGTGCAGTTAAAAGAATGTTCGACAACATTGATAACTTTTCCGTTTTTATCTCTTTCATTGCACTAAAGCCACATTCAGCATCTGCAGAACTAAAGCCATGGCAATTTAGATAGTCTGCTAAACCAAGTAAAATTTTGTATTTGTAGCATTTTACAACGTCTCAAATGTAACTCCATGATTTAGGTGGACAATTCTTTGTTGACTTATTAGTTACCCAATGTCTCATTTCCAGTTTTTAAGGATAGCTTTCGGATCAATTCCTTGGTGCATGAGTTGCACGGAAATTGCTGAATCATTTGAAAGGAGTGTAATGACGTCGTTTAGTACATCACTTTTTTCATGACTATTCGCTGCTCACTTGAAAAAATCTCCCCCTTTCCACTCCTTTTTGTTCAAAACAATATCTGCATCAGCAATTAACATTGGAATGTTTGAACGATATTCAAGTAGATTTTTAATTTTGCTGACTGAGCTTTTTCTTTGCTCCACAGTAATTAAGTTGTCGTTTTCTTTTATGCGGTACTTGCTACATTTGCTCTAAAAAAACCCGCAATGAGGATTGATTTCAAAACAATTCAACGAAGCTAAAGTTTGCTCCAGTGCTTGACTCATTTCAATTATCTGAGCCTTCTTTTGTAGTGTTATCTAAGATCAAATACCAGAAGGAAGATATTTTAGAAAATCACTCAAATAAATTTTTAATAGCAATTTTCTTAGTAAATTGTCAAGGGTCAGACGATTTGCTAATCTGCTAAGATGATTTAACAGATGATTAAATTTACGCTTTACTTACTTTCGGGAAAACTGATAGTTTTTGGAGAACGTCTGGAGCAAAAACTGATGTTGATACGAACTTTGAAGAAGTGAGCTTCTTTGTGAAGTATTTGGCTGTGGCTTTTTGCGGTTCTTTTTAATACTAAAGGAATAATATTCTAGCTTAATAAGTAACTTCTTGCAAAATTTCCTTGAAATATATTAAGTAAAATAAGAATTGACAAAACATTTTAAAGCGTAGGCAGCTACTACCTGATCTCCCATAAATATAACGATATTTAGCAGTCATGATAAATAGGATAGGATACAAGGCTATAATGTATCTTTGAGTAAACAAAAGGAAATAATAACTATATACCATTGATGTCCATAACTTTAACTGTATTCCGGTACGCCTCACATATCACATTGGAAGTGTGATGAAACTTGTAAATCTGCTCCAAAATTCCTTGTTCTTCCAGAAGAAAGTTTGTACCGTCTTTAATAACAAGCTGCAATCTATGTGACATGCAGTGAAACCCAGTCATGTTCTCGTTACATTGGTTTGAACACCACTCTTCTTTCCTGTCAGCACACTAGCACCCTCTGTTGTTATGTCAACTAATAGTGGTCTCCTCCCACCTACTTCGACGTTATTATCAACCAGCACAAATTCAAAATCAACAAAATCCCCAACATCACTTTCAATAACAACATTATTACCATCATCCAATACTTCTTTAACCTTCATCGCCAGGTTTTTCAATAATTATAGTTTCATTACTCTCTACAACCCCTATATTTTCCCTGCTCACATTTTCGTCATCCTCCACAATCACAACCTTGTCCATACCTTCCTCCCCCCCCCAATATCTTTCACTTGCTCAACAAACTCCATGTCCCTGTTATTGGAAACAGCATCCATATCTCTGAATAAATGTCAACTAAATTCTCATTAGCTTCTACATCATCAGCAGCAGGTTTTTTCAAAACATCCTTTGGCGGATTCCAGGCTAAATTAAACTTCATTAACTCAAACACTTTTTGTGTAATCAAATCAGCCGTTGGTCGCAAAATATTATCAATCCCAACAACAATAAACCTTGTCTGTTTTGAGCTGTTCGAAGAAAAGTGAATATACAAGATAAGCCTGTTCTTTAGGATAAACATCACTCGATTTATCAATAATAATTGAAAAAAAATTAATTCTAAATAAGTTCCCCATATCATTGCCTTTTTGTCAATTGATTTTGTAAATTCAATGGCTAAAAATCTAGTTAGGTACGTTATCCCGATGTCAACACCCTTTGCTTTGTCAATATTCACTAAAATCTCATAGTCACTGAAAGGTTTCCCATGATGCAATACAGCGTAATCATTCAAAAACAAATTGCGTAACTGTTTCTTTTGTTTCTCTGATATCGATCGTTGGACTCTTTGAGCATTTCTTGATTTTTTTTTTTTTTTTTTTTAATAAATTATCATTGCGGGTCTTAGCTAAAGCATGATCATTATTTGTTGTGTTAATATGCAATCTTAAGCTTTCAATTCGATATAAAATAGCACTAAATGTAAATAGCTTTCTCCTTAGCTCCTCAGCTCTCCTTAGTCACAAAATCTTTCCCTTATTTGTTTGTACTAGCATGTTTTTCACTCCCCGACATCCTCTTTGACATTACTACGCAATCTGTCAGATTTCAATTGAGAAAGATTAGCTTTAATTTTTTCCATATTTTCATATAAAGTGTCAATTTTCTCATACCTCAGGCACTTGAAGTCAGTTAGCCATTTAACTTGGAAGTCCTTTGTTCTTTCATTAATTTTGTATGCTTTCTTTAATTCTGAGATCTTGTTTTTATCAGAGTATTTATCTGTACTTGTTGGTTTCTTCTTTCTTGTTCTCGGTGTGAAAAAAATGGGCAGCCATTTCGATTTTATGTTATCAGCGTATCTGCGTGATAAGTAAGTAAGTAAGTAAGTAAGTAAGTAAGTTTAGTTTAGCCACTCTAAGGTGACAGGGATAAAACACCTTCAGCCACGAAGCCTGATTTCAAAGGTGGTCCCGTATAAACGTCATTACAGACTTAGGTCCTAGCGTAATTATGCTCCCATATGTGCTCACGATCATTTCCTGATGGAAAGATTGTGCTCGCTAGACGACCGAGGCGTGGGTTTGAACTCGGAACCCTTAGATTCAAGGAACCTTAGGATTCGCTGCCCGATGCGCTACCAACTGCGCTACGCCATGATGAATATTGTTATGAAGGTTTCTCTTTTGTGACAATTCTGATTTATCTTTAACTCGGTCTGTATACGCCTGTATATATATATACTAATTAAGTTAAAATAAAAATGATAAAAATAAGTAATTGGGACAGATATTTATCCTAGAAAAAGAATTTGGATTCAAATCCACTCACGCTTTCAAATTGTGTAATTGCAAAATATATTTTGTCATGACGTATATTGATAAATAAATCATGAAAAACATCAAAGAAGGTCTTACTTTGTTATTTCATAATTGAAAACTACGTAGTCTTTGCCATGTTTCCTCTCTTTAGTTGAGAAAAAGAATTTTGATTCTGTAGTTCAAAATGACGTAGCCTCTGCCATATGTCTTTCTAGATAAAAAATGATTTCTTAAATCTCGAAAAGTAAGAAAGATGGGTGTTCAATATGTGTTCCCTTATATAGCTCGCACTCATTCAGCTGTTCAGGGGATAATATTTCGATGAAACCTCAACTATTTTATTTCAGTTTTTGAGATTGAGTTTTCATAATTGATGTTTTTAGTTTTGACTAAACTTAGTGTTCTGAAATTTTCGAAAACGTTTCTGTTATTCTTTTAAGGTGAAAAGAAGAACTGTTTGAATTAATGGAATTTTCACGTCATGAATTTCTAATGTCTTAAGCAAAGTTATTTGAAGCGCCAATGCAAATATTTCTTCCCATCAGCAGCCAAATACCTTTCATATTGGCCAAATGCCTCAATTATTGATCGAAGCCTCTAAAATCAATTGAATACTTTCTTTAAGATACGAATTCCTTTTTGATAATCTACTGAAAGACGTTTTAGCTATTTTGATGTATGATCTAGATATTTTCTTTATATGCTAAATGTTAACAGGGATGTACCCAGAGTGAATGATTGAATAATTGATATTCACTTTTTCAAAATTATCAACTAATATTAAAAACCTGAGAAATTTGAATATGAGCTCCAA
>JANSTP010271037.1:0-19762 GCA_025330745.1 Cladonema radiatum | reverse complement strand
GATTGATGAGTTCCTTAGCTGGAACAGTCACATTAATTACCTTTGTCAGAAGCTTTCCCAAAGCGTTGGAATAATATCTAATCTTAGACATTGCTAAACGTCTAAAATTTGTCATATAGTTCATTATGCTCTATTTTTCTCACATTTAACTTATGGCTGTTTGACCTGGCAATTTGAATTGGATTATCAAATAGAAAAATTATGTGTATTACAAAGAAGAGCATTGAGAATGATTTACCCTTCAGAATCATGTGATAGCACCTCGCCGTTGTTTTATTTATCAGGAATAGCTAAGGTTTCTGATGTTTTTGATCCTTGTAACTCTAGTCTTTTTTCAAAAACTATCTAACCGTGATTTGCCAATTTAATTAGAGTGTCTCTTTGATTCTTGCATTAGAAATGATAAAAACGTCTTTCAAATTCCACTGGTTAAAACCTGTTATGGAACTAATTCCTTGAGATTTAAAGGCGTCAAAACCTGGAACAGCTTTTTGCATAAATATAATTTTTCAACTTCTTCTGCTAATATTAAATCTTTCCATAATAAACTGTGTATTCAGTCCTATCTTGATCTATCTTCAGTTAATTAACTCTTTGCGGTGTTTGCGTTTAAGCTTTTTTTGTATAATGTTAATTTTATTTCTGTGTGTATGTACGTTTATTTTTTCTTGCGTCTATACGCACAATAGGGGTTCCTTTAGATTATTTTTATATTTTGGAATCCCTTCTGGAATGATGTTATTATTGTATTATTGTTATTATTGTAAATTCTAGCATTATTTCAGAGAATATATTTACTACTATAGGTAACTCTTTCTCATGCTTGTGCTTAGCTTGCTATCCTCCCCTTTTATTATGTTTTCTTGCAAAATGTTAAGCAATTTGAACAAGCTAGCTAAACAATCTGAAGTAGATTGATATCAGTTACAGGCAGATAATCTAAAAAGCCAATCTAGATTTTCCTCGTTCTAGTTGCAATGCACATTTATCAATACTCACACAAAAAATTACTTGGTCTTTAGTTGTTTAATGACACTAGTCTAACCTCAGAGTTGATCCTCTGTTTTGTTTTTACGTAAAAAAAACTTGTTTACTGTTGAGTTTTGTCTCCAGAACCAATTCAAAAATTATATTACTATGTTTGAAAAAATTAATATTTGCCATAAACCTAAAATCATTCGTGGCATCCAGTTATTTATTCTTGATCAGTGGTCATAGGCCCAAGAGTGAGAGCAACAAAGCTGGGAAAATCATTTTTTTACTGAAATAGAGTGTGGGCAACGAAAAAAACTTTCTTATTACATTTGCTATGAATTGTAGAGAAGAAAATTTCTTTATATATAACTTTTAGATTTTAAATTAAGCACTAAATTCGTTAAAAATTGTATAGAAAAAACAATAGATTTTAATTTTATCATGATTTATATTTCATTTTAGTACTAGTTTCGTTGTTTTCTTACAACATCTTCTGCTAATAAATCAAATAGTTTACAAAGTATATAAAAGTATATAAAGTTAAAAACAAAGTATATAAAGTTAAAAACAAGTAATCAGAGTTACAATTGATCAAAATATTACAAATCAGAAAATAATTTTAAGTAGAAGACAAGGGAATAAAGCTAATCAGATTAAAAATTGAGACACACCTCAAAATATAGGAACAATTATAATTAATACTAGCTGCACGCAGCGTCGATCCGATGCTGAACCATTGGTTTGGCCTGCTGACGCAGTCTCAGGAAGATATCGCTACACGATCCCTTGCGGATATTAAAAATTTGAGTAAATGTAGCCTGTATATTTGGAATTTTAAATTTTATGTTTTTGTTAGGTCATTGCTATAGCAACAAACTGTAATATTGTGCGGTATAGCTGTACCAATTTCGATAACTAAAAGCAAAGTACTGGTGAAGTTATAAATGTTTTCAAAAAATGACTTTTTATGATGTCACAGGCCATTGCCATTTCAACACTCAATATATACTTAAAAATGTTCAGAACCATTTGGGGTATAAGTGTACAAAGTTTATGTACTAAAGTCAAAGTACAGGTCAAGTTATTGAAAATTTAAAAAATTGACAATTTAATGACGTCATAGGTTGCTGCCATAGCAACCAACCGTTAAAATTGGCCAAAAAATATTCGGAACCATTAGGGGTACATTTGTACAAAGTTTGGTCATATCAGGCAAAATATGGATGAAGTTATTGAAAATTTCAAAAATTGTTCTTTTAATGACATCATAGGTCGTTGCCATGGCAACCAACCGTCAAACTTGGCCTAAACGTTTTTGGAAAGGTTCGATGTATATGTGTACTAAGTTTTGTTACTAAAGACAAAGTACAGATGAAGTTATAGAAAATTTTGAAAATCAAAATTCTAATGATGTCATAAATCGTTGCCATGGCAACAAACTGTCAAAGTTAGGTCCAAAATATGCGAGGTTATTTGCGTTATATGCGTACCAAGTTTGGTCACTAAAAACAAGTACAGGTGAAGTTATAGAAAATTTTCCCCATTGCACTTATTCCCTGTTTCTATAAAGAAAGTTTTATTTGGAAAACGACAGGAGCATTGGAGTGGTTTCACCTCAAAAAATTTTTAACGTTTTCTGATTGGGTGTTTCTTTAAAACAGTTTTGAGGCAATGAGAATCTTCTAATACTCTTTCATTTTCCGAAGAAGGAATTTCTGGTCACACTTACTATAACGCTGGAGAATTAATATTATTGATGAGAAATTCATGACAGAAAAACGTCATAGGCCGTTGCCATGGTAACCAACTGTCAAAATTAGCCTAAAATTATTTGGAACTATTTGAGGTACATGTGTACAAAGTTTGGTCACTAAGGGAAAAGTTCACAAGAAGTTATTAAAAATAACCAAATTTGACATTTTGATGACGTCATAGGACTTTGCCGTAGCAACCAACCGTCAAAATGGGCCCAAAATTATTCGGAACCATATGGGGTATATGAGTACCAAATCTGGTTAGTAAAGGCAAAGTACAGGTGAAGTTATCAAACATTTCTAAGATTAACTATTTGGTGACGTCATAGGACGTTAACTTAGCAACCAACCGTCAAAATAGGCCCAAAAATATTCGGAACCATTTGGGAAATATGTGTACCAAATTTGGTTACTAAAGGCAAAGTAAAGGTGAAGTTATCAAACATTTCTAAAATTGACCTTTTGATGATGTCATAAGATGTGGCCATAGCAACCAACCATCAAAATGGACCCAAAAATATTCGTACCCATTTGTGGTATATGTATACCAAGTTTGGTCACTAAAGGCAAATTACACGCAAAGTTATTAAAAATTTCGAAATTTTTTTTTCATGACGTCATAGTCCGTTGCCATGACAACCCATCGTCAAAAATGGCCTAAAAATATTCAGGACCATTTGATGTATAGGTGTACCAAGTTTGGTTACCAGTGGTATTGTAGAAGTCCATTTATTTAAGATTTAAGATTTAAATTTTTTTAAAATTTGACCATAACTAAAAAACTAAAAAATTGCCACACGTGTGATATTGCTAGCGTATTAATATATAGACTAGCTGCACACAGCGTCAACTCGACGCTGAACCGTCAGTTTGGCCTGCTAACGCAGTCCCAGCAATTCCTTGCTGAAATTGAATAGTAAAGTAAGTTTGAAATATATACTTAGAATTGAGAAATATATGACTGAAAAACGTCATTGGCTGCTGCCATGGCAACCGACCGTTAAAATTGGCCTAAAAATATTCAGACCCACATCGGGTACACGTTTACCAAGTTTGGACACTAAAGGAAAAGAACTGGTGAAATTGTCAAAATTTTTGGAATTTAACCTTTTGATGACATCATAGGCCGTTACCATAGCAACCAACCGTCAAAATTGACCCAAAAGTATTTGGAACCATTTGGGGTATATGTGTGCCAAAGTTGGTTACCCAGGGCCAAGCATAAGTTAAGTTATTAAAAATTTCAAAAATTGATCCTTTGATGACGTCATAGGCTGTTGCCATAGCAACAAACCGTCAAAATTGACCCAAAAGTATTTGGAACCATTTGGGGTATATGTGTGCCAAGTTTGGTGATCCAGGGCAAGGCATAGGTTAAGTTATTAAAAATTTCAAAAATTGACCCTTTGATGACGTCATAGGCCGTTGCCATAGCAACAAACCGTCAAAATTGGCCTAAAAATATTCAGGCCCATTTGGGTTACCTGTGTACCAAGTTTGGTTAGCAACGACAAAGTACAAGTTAAGTTATTAAAAATTTCGAAAATTGACATTTTGATGACGTCATAGGCCATTGCCATGGCAACCAACCGCCAAAATTAGGCCCAAAATATCTAGGACCCTTTGAGGTACTTGTGTACCAAATTTGGTTAGTAAAGGTATTGTAGAAGTCTAATTATTTAAGATTTAAGATTTAAAAATTTTTAAAGTTTGACTACAACCAAGAAGTGACGTAATTGACCACGGTTTACTAAGAAAAGTGTCGACACAAGCGTATTAATATATAGACTAGCTGCACGCAGCGTCGACCTGACGCTGAACCATTGGTTTCGCCTGCTGACGCAGTCCCAGCAAGAGATCGCTGTGCGATCCCTTGCTGATATTCAAAATGAAAGTAAGTTTGAAATATGTACTTAGAATTGACAAATTCATGACTGAAAGACATTACAGGTCGTTGCCATAGCAACCAACGGTCAAAATAGGCCCAAAAATATTCGGAACCATTTGGAGCATATGTATGCCAAGTTTGGATACTAAATGCAAAATGCAAGTAAAGTTATTAAAAATTTCCAAATTTGGCCTTTCGATGATGTCATAGGCTGTTACCATAGCAACCAACCGTTAAAACTGACCTAAAAATATACAGGCTCATTTGGGGTATATGTGTGCAATGTTTGGTTACCAACAGCAATGTACAGGTTAAGTTAATAAAAATTTCGAAAATTGACCTTTTTGATGACGTCATAGGTTGTTGCCATCACAATCAATGGCCAAAATTAGGCCCAAAATATTTGGAACATTTTGGGTATATGTGTGCCAAGTTTGGTACAATAGACATTGTAGAAGTCTACTTATTTAAGATTTAAGATTTAAAATTTTTTGAAGTTTGACCAGAACCAAAAAGTGACGTAATTGACCAGGGTTTACTAAGAATCGTTTCGACACAAGCATGTTAATATATAGATAGCTGCACGCAGCATCGACCATAGCAACCAACCCCCAAAATTAGTATAAAAAGTTCCAGAAATATTTAGGCTAAATATGTACCAAGATTGGTCACTAAAGGAAAAGGACAGTTGAAGTTATTAAAAATTTCAAAAATGGACCATTTGATGATGCCATAGGACGTTGCCATAGCAACCAACCGTCAAAATCAGTCGAAAAATATTCGAAACCATTGGGAAAATAGGTGTACCAAGTTTGGTGACTAAAAGCAAAGCATAGGTAAAGTTATTTAAAAGTTTGGAATTTGACCTTTTGATGACGTCATAGGCCGTTGCCATGGCAACCAACCGTCAAAATGGGCCCAAAAATATTTGGAACCATTTGAGGTATATGTGTACCAAGTTTGGTTACCCAGGACCAAGTATAGGTAAAGTTTTGAAAAACTTCGAAAATTGACTTTTTGATGGCATCATAGGCCATTACCATGGCAACCAACCGTTAAAATGGGTCTAAAAATATTCAGACCCATTTGGAGTACATGTGTACCATGTTTGGTCACCAACGGCAAAGTACAGGTGAAGTTATGAAAATTTTCGAAAATTGACCACTTGATGACGTCATAGGCCGTTGCCATGGCAAGCAACCATTAAAATTGGCCTAAAAATATTCAGACCCATTTAGGGTACATGTGTACCAAGTTTGGTCACCATCGGCGAAGTACAGGTAAAGTTATTAAAAATTTCGAAAATTGACCTTTTGATGACATCACAGGCCGTTGCCATGGCAAGCAACCACCAAAATTAGGCCCAAAATATTTGGAACCATTTGGGGTATATGTGTGCCAAGTTTAGTTACCCAGGACCAAGAAAAAGTTATTGGAAAAGTTATTAAAAGTTTCGAAAATTCACCTTTTCATGACGTCATAGGCCGTTGCCATGGTAAACAACCGCCAAAATTAGGCCCAAAATATTTGGAGCCACTTGGAGTATATGTGTGCCAAGTTTGGTTACCCAGGACCAAGTATAGGAAAAGTTATTAAAAGTTTCGAAAATTCACCTCTTCATGATGTCATAGGCCGTTGCCATGGTAAACAACCGCCAAAATTAGGCCCAAAATATCTGGGACCATTTGGGGTACATGTGTACCAAGTTTGGTTACAATAGACATTGTAGAAGTCTACTTAGTTAAGATTTAAGATTTAAAGTTTTTTAAAGTTTGACCAGAACCAAAAAGTGACATAATAGACCACGGTTTACTAAGCTAAAAGTCTAACGCTAGCGTTTTAATATTATGATTGGTAAATAATTAATTACAAATGATAGGTAAATAGCCAAAATAAATATTAAATAAATAATCTAGAAAATAAAATAAATTAATTTAAGTTTAATAAGCAAACAAAACTATACTAACCTATACCACTACTGTCATGGAGAAACTCTTAACCTGTTTATTAAGAAAGGGTTTCTCCATGGCAATATGGATACTTTTTTTGATCTGTAACTGGTAAGTTGTAGCAGCGTGATCTAAATTTAAGAAACAAGATTCAGAACATGCTAATTTACATTTTTTTGAATGATTTAGGTGTTTAAAGATATGAGAAGCTTTATCACTCTTTTAAATGTTCCTTAATCCTAGTTGATAAATGTCTGGTGGTCTCACCAATATAACATGAATTACATACTGCACAATTAAACTTGTACACAACATTGGATTTTGATATTAAAGGAAGCTTATCTTTAGAAGAGAAGAAGTTGCTGATTTTGTAACATCAATTTAACCAACACATTCTCCTTACAATATAGACTTAATATCCTATTTAATTTTGACTGTGCAGTTGACAAGAAAGATCCAATATAAGGCAATTTATAATATCTAAACTCCTTTTTAGACTTATTGTCCTTGTTACTTACTTTTTGATTCACATAATTCTTAATAACTTTATCTATACAAATAAGTGAAAACGAATTCCTTTGAAGAATGGTTTTAATTTCAGAACAATCTTTATGAAAATTCACCCAAGTACTAGAAATTTTAAAAACACGATCAATAAGACATTTCACCAAGCCAACTTTATAAGAATAAGGTGTAAAACTAAAATAATTTGTTAAAAGTCCTGTATATGTCTTTTTATGGTATGTGGAAAGAGAGATTGATTGCTGTTGCGAATTGTCTAAAAGTACATCTAGAAAAGGTAACTTACCATCTGTTTGTTTCTCGTAGGTGAATCTCAAATTAGGGTGTTGTTTATTTAAAAAATTCAAGAACCTCAGAACATGACATTCGTTATTCATCGTACAAAAAATGTCATCCAATAGCTTTTGTAAAAAAGAACGCTAGAGGACTGTTTGTCTGACAACCATCTTTGTTTATAAATGCCCATAAACAAATTAGCTAAAACAGGTCCTAATGGAGAGCCCGTAGCAACACCATCAACCTGATCCTACAACTGACCATTAAATGAAAAATGTGTTTTTTTTAGTAGCAAATTCAAATAGTCTTTTCAGATCATTCCTAGAAACAGTTTT
Organism: Cladonema radiatum; assembly: GCA_025330745.1. Lineage (NCBI taxonomy): Eukaryota > Metazoa > Cnidaria > Hydrozoa > Anthoathecata > Cladonematidae > Cladonema > Cladonema radiatum. Next base: position 12,063 of record JANSTP010271037.1, on the reverse strand, counting down.
GTTAGAGTTTTTTTCTAAAATTAAGTCAATGGCCAGCCCAATTGTTTCATCCAATGGAACATTAGTGAAGAGGCTTTCAACATCAAAAGAGACTAAAAAATAATCATCAATCCTTACCTCCTTTACTTCTTTAACAAAGGAAAAATTATCCTTGGTTGAATGCTCGGTTGGAATATGAGGTGACAACAATTTGCATAAAAACTTAGCCAGTTGATAATTGTATGTACCTATGGAGGAAACTATAGGACGAAATGCAGGAACAACAGTAGAAGAGTTAACCTTATGCATTTTAGGTAAGCCATAGAAGAGAGCTGGCTGAGAACCACTAGGAAAAACTCTTTTATATATATTGTCACCAAAACGTTTTTTTAAATTTATCTTTTTAAAAAATCTCTGTAACTGTCCTTCTCTTAAGAGGGTCGGATCAGAATCAATCTTCTTGAACTTTGTTTCGTCGCTCAAAATCTTTTCTAGCTGTTCATTATATTCTTTTCTATCCATGATAACAACACCATTTCCTTTATCCGGTTTAATTAGGACAAATTCACTATTTGCTCTTAACTTCTTCAAAACTGTGATATCTGCTAAATTTTGTTTTGATGGTCTATTATTGTTGCAGTATAGTTTTGCTAAATGAGACAAATCAGTCTTAAGGTCAACACTGTTCTCCATAAAAATAAGATTTGATGAGGCATATCAGTGAATCATTTCAAACATTGTGAAAACATCTGACTTTTTTATAAACTGACGACAAAGACCAAACGAAATACCATTTTTTAATATATTTGCTTCTTCGACGGAAAGTGTGTATGAAGATAAATTTTGTATAGTGTCATCATCAGTAAAAGGTAGTGCTTTATTATATGTTAAATTCTTTAACTTTTTCTCTTGAGTCTGCAAAATTTTAACTTCTTCCTTGGAGACATTTTTCTTGATGCATTTCTCAACAATATACTGGTCTAGACCAGAAAGCTTTCCCATAAATTAACAATTTCACCTTGTCCAATTCATACTTCAACTTCTTTTTTTCATTAATGCATTTCCTTAAATTTCTTTTTAAGATTTTCCGTCTAAAGTTCTGTGCATCAGCAACATTGGTAAACAGCAATTTATAACATAAAAACTTTGGGGTAACATTAAAATTTTGGCATTTCTTCAGAAAAGAGGTATCCGCCTCTGCTTTCATATATTTAACAGAAAACTTTTCAAGCTTTCGAAAATCTTGTAGAGTAACATCCTCTTCATATTTCTGTGGTAAACCATGTATTATATTTCCAAATTTTAAATTCAGCACTAAATTCGTTAAAAATTGTATAGAAAAAACAATAGATTTTAATTTTATCATGATTTATATTTCATTTTAGTACTGGTTTCGTTGTTTTCTTACAACATCTTCAGCTAATAAATCAAATAGTTTACAATAGTATATAAAGTTAAGTACAAGTAATTGGAATTACAATTGATCAAAATATTACAAATCAGAAAATAATTTTTTTAACTAGAAGACAAGGGAATAAAGCTAATTAGATTAAAAATTGAGACACACCTTAAAATATAGGAACAATTATAATTAACCTATAACCTATATTTTAAGGTGTGTCTCAATTTTTAATCTACCTGCCTTTATCTAATTTGCAGGTTTTTGAAAGGAATTTGTCAAGGAATTCGAGTATTGAACTTGGAAGTATGATTTATTGAATTGAAATATCATGGCTGAGGACAATATTATTGTTATAGAGGGATAAATAAAACACAGATATAACCAGTAAATAATATTTTAAGACATATATTAATTATTTTTTAATCAGAGACCAGAGTTCAGACTTGGCGAATTGTTGATCACACAAATTTTATCCAAATTCAAACAACATGGTTGTGTTTGAATTTAATCTTCAAGCAGTAATGATGTAGCAAGCCTCATACATACTTCAGTTTGCACTTGATAAACCCTGAGTAAAACTTGCTGTACTTACATAGAATCTACAGAAAAAGGATACTATTAAGGAAAAGGTACAGCAAGATAAATATAAAACAAAATAACAGCAGAATGAATAAATTAATATAGATTAAGAATTCATGGGATCTTTGTACAATTCATTTTTCAGTTTTAGTAAAATTTTCTAAATCTTTTGGTTTCGGAAGAAGATAGAAATTGAAGATAGAAATAGAAGAAGATAGAAATACCTGTCCATATTGTCAAGTTTATCGAACACAGATAGCTGTGACACATGTTAAATCTTTTATAAGTTATATGTTAAAAAGAAAAAAGCTCATAATTTCCTTTTGTTTAGGAGCGTATTCAATAAATTTACAAATGAAATATTGAACAAAAGAGTTTGGATTACCTTAAGGGAAGAAATTTTAGTGGGGAACAATATTTTTCCATAAACCAGCAAATTCAAATTCCTGCAACATTAAAAAAATTAATTTGATTGAAATAAATTTCTGTTAAAAAGTGTTTTTGGTAAGCCACAAATTAAATTTCCTTCAAAAAAATATTTTTTATAAGTCGCAAAGTTAAATTTCCCCAAAATAATATTTTTCATAAGCTGTTGAATTGAATTTCCTCCCAAAAATATTTTTGGTAAACCGCAAGATCCAATTTCAGGTAAAAAAAGGGTTTATATAATATATAAAATATAAATAGTACAATAGATAAAGTACAATATATAGTATATAAATAATTCAGTTCAAAAAAGAAAACTAAAATTTTATACTCAAGTTCTAAAAAAAAGTGCATAGATCAAAATTTTTTAATACTTGCAGGAAAATAAAGGGTTTTGTTGTAACAGCTGCCTTAATTTATATTTTGTGCTAATTTAGTTGATATTTTGCACCTCTATTGGAGTAATTGCCTATGCCAATAGGAGTCTTGCAAAAAATAATAAATCACATCTTGAAACCCTCTATAAAATATATAACTATAACTATTTTCTATTTTCACATATACCAATAACTAATTTTGAAGCAAAGAAGAAATGTGGATAAAAACTGTATATACTACAGTTATATAGTCTACAGCCTACAGTATATACTATAGTTGTGCTACTACAGTTAGTCTAGGAAGAAGAGTAGAAACTACTGTAGTATATTGTGCAATAGCCTTGAATGTATTGTTTGGTGTTGTGGTTTGGATGTTTCGAGATGGCAATTGGAACTCTGTTTGGAAATTAGTGAGAGAGTTTCCAATTTTCGTGACAATCTTAAAGTGTTTGGGATGTTTTTGATTCTGTATGTTCTGTTTGCTGTTTTATTGACTGGTTGTCAGTAAAGTTTAATATACAATATATGATGTTCATGTCAGCATCACCTTAGGGGCCTGCTTGCCAGCAATGTAAATCAAATTTATAAGACAGACAGGAAACAAACTCATAAACAAATAAATACCTTAAGGGAAGAAATTTTCGCGAGAAGAAATTTTCTCGGAACTTATTTTCGCGGAATTTATTTTCGCGAATTTACCTCTTTTTTGCGAAATTAAATTACACGAAATTTTTCTGCTTTGTGTCATTCGCGAAAATTAGTTCCGTGAAATATTTCAAAAAAACCGATTCGTGAAAGAGGTCAGAAGAGGTCATTTTGAAAAGGTCAAAAAAATAAGTTTTTGAGCAAAATCAGAAATATGACTCAAAATTTTCGTTAATAATTGATTTGATCTATTAGTATAATCGATCAGAATTGCTAAAAAAGGTTTTTTAAAATTATCTTGACTTGTAATTAATTTCAGAAAAGTATGTCATTCACGAAATTAAATTCTGCGAAATTTATACCATCACTAAAATTCGCTAAAATAAATTCCGCAAAATTTGCACTTTTTGGACCTTCAACTCGCGAAAATTTCTTCCCTTAAGGTATAAAACTTGGCTGAAATACTTCCTGTATTTATAAGTCGGTGCAGTGATTTATAATGCGGTGTTTTAGATTGCTTTTGCTATTAGCAAGAAAACCGAAAATCTTTTCTTGCTGCATGGAGTTGATCTTGCAAGTGTGATGCTGACTGCTAGCTGAGCTAAGGGTAACTAACTGCACTTCTACTGTCGAAAATTGCCATGGCAGCAAAAATTAAACTAAATCTTATCAATACCATGGTAACCGTTTCATTAACTTGTAAAGAAATATTAAATCCAAGGTCTTACAACCCAATAAGGAACCCACTTTTCCATAAAGTTATGACATGACCTTCCTTTGTCAGCCGTTTTTCGAGAATGAAAGTTTCAAATGCCCGCCTCCAATTTTCACCTGCAATTGCACATTGGTTAGGCCTTTTACTTGAGTATGGCTTGGTCATAACTCATCAAAGACAAATTTTTATCAAAATCACAGACACGCTTTAGTAAAAAAAATGAATACAAGGACAATAAAAAAAAATATGTAAAATTAAAATGTATAAATAAAGTAGGAGCTCTAGAAAAGTTGAAATCAACCAAAAAATTGTTGAATTTTAATACTTGATTTTTCTCAAAATAATTTTTTCGGAAAAACTTTTCTTTTCCAAATACTTAAAATAATACTTATATTTTTTGGTAATAAATTTTATTATATGTATTTCCTTCTAATAACAACGTAAAACCAACTTTAAGATCTTCACTCTGAAGGCACCCTTATACCCCAATTTAAGCAACCTCTATAGATTGTTTGTAAATATGTCATGAGCACCTTGAATAGTTCTGGGAAAAGTGTAAGAGTGAAGTGTTTCATGAATCAACAAAATAATTTGCACTTATTTGTAAGTCAAAATTAGCCTTTCTCCCTATCTGGAAAATGACTCATAGAGAAAATATGGAGAACAAGGAGCAGAATATATGAGAAACTGCTTTAAAAACCAAATAAATAACTTCACAAAAAGTTAATAGCATTTAATTTAACCTCTATTATTCAAACAATTAATGTGGTAGTTTTTGTAAAACGTTTTCTCTTGAAAATGTTGAAGCGAGAGGAGTTTCAGCAAGAAAACAAGGTTTCTCAAGTCCTCCTCTGCTATTTTTATCATAATAGGGAGCTCTCAGTTGGACCGCTCTTCCAACAAATTTTGAGAGGTGTAGTTTTTTCATTGGTTTCAACAATACAATCAATGTCTTTTGCTGATGTCTCACAAAAAAGAACCAATCAATGTCCGTAATTTCTGTACATTTAATCATATCATTTAATGAATATGAATATGAATATGAAATGAATAATACCATCTTGTGAACTGAGGTGACACACCAAAAATCTTGTTAATATTAGCTGCTTGTGGATGCTAGCTAGATTTTCAAATATTAAATTGCTGCTGAATTTTTGCATTACCTGAAAGAGGATATATCTGGCTTCCTCTCTTGGTCTATTTGCTACAACAGTACAATATTTGGCCAAGCCAAAATTGTATTAAAGCTATATTAGACCTCTTGTAGATATTTATTAAAGCTATATTAGATCTCCTTAACCTTTATGCATTTAGCTAATAATCCAAGTATAAAACAGGTAGGTGCTGAAAATAATAATGAACCTGAAGACTGTTGAGACTAAAACTAGATAACTAGTAAAAGGCTAATATAATTATAATGCTCATACAGTCATAACTTTCTAACCTTTGGCTTTGCTTGTGTTTAAGAGAAATTTTTATGAAATATCCTTAAGTTGTTTTGCTTTCTGCAAACTCCTGTATCCCACTTGAGTGCTCAAGGTCTATGAGCACCACAACCATGCATATATCACTGGCACCTGAGAAAAGATGAACTAAAGCAAACTGATGATATCCTCCTACTGTACTCTAAAAACTGAGAAAAACCAGCCACAAAGAAAGTCAGCTAGAAACATTATTAAAATAGTAAAGAATTAAGCATTTGTCAGTGAAATAATACACACTTTCCAGACTTTAATAAAAGAAAAATTGATTACTGCTATTTGACTCTTGTCTGTTTGATGAGCACAAGCACAATCAACTTTGCTAACTTCACAAACTTTTTGTTTCGGAATTTAAGTTTTGTGTTGTTGCTATCAACAAATGCACGGTCATCGATTGGCCGAAAGAGGATTTTTGAGTCACAGACCAAGCAAATAGACACAAAATAAGTGTTATACACTTGTTGATAACTTTGCCATTTGGATTTTTGAAGCTATAAATGAAACAAATAGACAAAATTAAATGGTTGTCAAACACTGTACAAGTCTTTATAACTTTGCTGTTTTTATTCTCAGAGAACCATAAACAAAGTAAATAAACAAAAAATAACTCTGCTGTTTCTGTTCTTAAAGCTATAAACAAAGCAAATAGACAAAATAAAACTTTCTGTAAGTCTTGATAACTTTGCTGTTTTGATTTTTAAAGCCATTAACAAAGAAAATAAACAAGAAATAAATGTTATGTAAGTCTTGATAACTTTTCTCTTTTGAGATCCAAAGCCGTTTAAAACCAAAAGAAATGTTTAATCAATGTTAAAGTAGCCGTAATAAAAAAAACAAATTTTTTGTTTTAGAAATGAGGTCCTCAATTAAATTATCCGTTCTAATACTCATTATTTTGAAATATGGCTTTTAGTGCAAAGTTTCATGTTTTTCACTAAAGTTTAAGCTATTCAGAGATGTTTTTATCTGGCTTAAACTGAAACAATTTCTCACCCTCTGAATTTCTTCTGAACTGCAACAATATTTTTGTTACATTAATTATCAATTTTCTTTCCTATGCCTGGTTTTCAAGTTTTAAATAAATTTTCTGATCTTTATTCTCAACTAAAAGTTTGAACTTATTTAAAATATTGTTGAATTCAAAAGGAAAAGATAGTCTTGAGAAAGAAGTCTGTTTATTCTATAAATTTGGTGTTCTGTTTATTATATAGTGTTGGAAATGATTGATGACAAGAAAACAGCAGAAGGTGATATCAATGGTAACATTCTTCTTTTCACTAATCGTTGTTTACATGATTATTTAAGTGTTTCTATCTAAACTTCAATGTGTTAATGTTGCAGTGATCAATGAAATTGCACAACGTATTACTCAGTGGAAAAGATTTGGTCGTTTGCTTGGAATAGAAGAACATATTCTGTATAAGCTGGAACTGAACTGCAAAACAGTTGAAGATAGAAACAAAGCAATCATGAAAAGGAATATTGAACAAAAGTCTAAGGCAAGTGAGTCATGGGAATATTGGCGGATTCAGCTGCAGCAGTTTGAAGGTGGTGCTTATGTGATCAGGGAAATGGAATCCAAATTTCCAAAACTCATTACCTGTATGCCATCTAATTCAAGTATGTTTAATTTGTGTTTACAACTTTATGGTTGGTGTGTTTATATTAATTATATATTTTTACTTTCTCCTTCTTTGCCATCTTTTTATTGAAGTTTTAATGAAAATTTTACTAAAGTGAATTTTGCTAACTGCCTTAGTTAGGTGATGAATAAAAGATACCAGTAAAATTGAATTAAAGTTCTTAATTTTGACCACTAGTAAAAACACTTTGCATTGAATTTAAGTTCGATTGTGCATTAAAAGTTTAAGCTTACCTCCCCGCCCAAAGTGACTTTTTAAAATAGTTAATATTTTTGCACAAAATTTAGATCTAGGATGGGGAGGTCTAATGCACTCACAGAAGTAAGTCTTTAATAAGGATGTTATTTTGACCGAATGTCCTATCTAGATCATAAACATGAAAATTGCAGCCAATTGCATCAAAATCATGTAAAGCTGTTTTTGAAACCATTCATTTTGCTTATATTAAATTGTCTTATTAAATAAGAGAATGGAAAAACTGCTATCATCTGGATCATTTTTTTGAATCCACCTTTCCTCATATTTATATCATATTGCGCATTTAAGCAGAGGAAGCAAAAAAATTTCAATTTTTTTCAATTCATCTATTCCAATTTTTTGTATTTCAGTTTTCAAGTTTAGAAAAAAAAGCATTTTTAAGTTTTGTTTACTATCATAGAAGTGATATGAATCAAATGAAATATATTGAATTCTCTATTTAAAGGTAATGTACGCTTCCAACAAAGAAAGAAAAAATAACCTCTACTTTCACTGAAAAGATACAATATAAACATAAAAATTGATAAGTCTGCATCAAAGGGCTAAAATTTTCAACTTTCGTTCTCTCTAATTGGCTGCTCGCCACTCTTCCCGACCACCTTGCTGAAAAAATAGTTTGAAAAATTTTTTTATAAATCAGTGATGTCATCGCATTCCAAAAATGCACATTAGTGTTGCAATTACTTCATACAATATTATGACCAGAAAAAAGTTAACAAAAAAAGTAGTAGATGATTAGTGTTTTGATAATTGCAAGAATTAAGAAAAGTGTAATTAAGTATGCATGTGTTTTCAATAATGTTTTTAATAATGAAAACAGAGTTGGTATTTTTTATTAGTAGAGTCCTTGTTGGGAATGCAATGACATCATCAATAATTGTTCGCATAATGAATTATTTTTCAAACGCAAACAAAAAAACATTGCCGTGTTAGATATTGAAATAAATAAATATGCTGCTTGTGGACTTGACAAACATATATAAGAAATTTCTTCATTAAATTACGAATCCCAATGGTCATAATCTATTTAAGAAATATTTTTCTAAAGCATACATTACCTTTAATGAGTGAGTTAGCTTTGTAAGAAATGCATGTTTTTATGTTTTTATATAGAGTTTTCGGTTATTTTAATGTAAACGAATATTCCATATTTTCAAATGAATTTCTATAATGCATGGCTGGATATCAGAGGGCAAAAAGGACGAACACCATTGTTCTACTTCACCATTTACCTTTCAAAGTCACAGTAATGTTGTCATTGAAATTCAAAAAGTCATAAACAGGGCAAAGATAATTTATGTAGTCATAATGAAGTTATACATTCAGTAGGAAATTAAATTTTCAAACCCACAAGCAGAGCATAAACAAAAAACTATTATATTATTATCCTTGAATAGCACTTACTTGTTTAAGTGCTTTAAGTACATGTACGTAATATGGATTGTATTTGTTATCCTGTTTAGCATAATTTGTGTTGAGTTAAGAATCAAGAATTTCCTATTTTACTGACTTTTTTATTTTTGCAGCTCCTGAAATGTTGGTTGAGAATGTAGAAGCTCCTAGAAATAAATCTGAATGGCAATTCAATAGTACTGTTTTTCTTAAATTAAATTTACATGAACAAATTGTTTTTCGGTTTAATCTTGCTGTAGGTAAATTTATGAAGAACAGAACAAATAAAAGAAAATCAGAGGTTTCATAGTGTATTTCAATACAATAATACTCTTGCTATATTACAGCTAGAATACTTAGACTAACTAAGAAAGTAGCTAAATAAATCTTTTCTCAGTATTTTTTTGTAAACAAGTTATTGAATCCCTCATTTAAACTAAATTTAAAAAAAAATTTAATCAAATTCTAAGCAATGCTGTCTCTTATTTACTTACTTATTTTTTAGGCTTTGGTTTGGTTTGAAGCGGTAGACAATAAGCCAAAAAAAAATGAGAATACTTTGATTCATGTTAGCATATACAAATAACACAAGTGCAACAAATATTTCATATGATTTGGTTTCCATTATTTACCCCCTGTTGGCAAGATTTTTTTTTCTTTAGTATTTAACATTTTATGGTTAATATTTTTATTCCTCAATAGCGGGTTACCTATAAATTAGTTGTTCTTTATAGTTTATAACATGAAGTGCATGTTTTACTTTACGAAACAACCTAATAAGTTGGACTGAAAGTTGTTGCCATGTTGTAGAAAAGACAGCTTTCGATGAAAGTAAAAAATGGGCATTTATCCCAGTAAGTTTTTAAAATTATGAAAAAATATACTTGGTGCAATGATATGAACATTGTTTAAATGAATGAAACATTGGTTAATGTCATTTTCAAAAGGTATAATGTTAAGAGAAAAAGCAGAGTATAATTTAGCGTTTGTCCAGAACTTTGCTTACATTTGTAAAGGAATTAAAATGATTTTACTGTGGTATGATATTGCATGTTTTTGTTGAAATAATCTTTTTTTGTTTCTAGAAATTATCTCTTCAATTAAACTTCTTAGTGTTTTTAATACTGGTAAATTTTCAAGTTTTTAGGTTATTTATTCTAGGATTAAGATTATCTAGAATTACTAAATTATTTTAGGATTAAGAATAAACTAAATGAACATTTTTTTTGTCCAGCTTGAACTGAAGCTATGCTTATCCTTTCTATTTCTTCTAACTTCCTCAATATTTGTTCAATTAATAAGCCACTTGCTGCACGCAGCGTCACACGACGCTGAAGCGTCATATTGGCCTGCTGATGCAGTCCCAGATCGTTGCGTGATCCTATGCCTATATAAATGTTGTAAAATCTCTAAGACATTTTTTGTATTATTGGTCTTGTTATCAAGTGTTCTTTTGATATAAATTACTGCATTTATAAAATCATTGATCGTTGCAATCTTAACAGGATTATGTATAGATCTCCCTTATAAAAAAGGCATCACACGACGCTGAAGCATCGCATAGGACTGGGGACGCAGTCCCAGCAAGAGATAGCTTCGTGATCCTTTGCTGACTTGCAAATATACTATATATTTGGTACTTAAAAGCAAAATTTTAAAAATTTTCGAAAATTGATCTTTGAATGATGTCTAGACTGTTTCCTTGGCAGCCAACTGTCAAATCGGTCTAAAAATCTTTGGAACCATTTGGGTTATATGTGTACCAAGTTTGGTCATTAAAGGGAAAGTACAGATGAAGTTATCAAGAATTTCTTAAAATGATCTTTTAGTGACATCATAGGCCATTCCCCTGGCAACCAACTGTCAAAATTCGCCTAAAAATCTTTAGAACCATTCAGGGTATATATGTACCCAGTTTGGTAATTAAAAGTAAGGTACAGTTGAAGTTATAAAAATTTTTCAAAAAATTGACCTTTTAATGACGTCACAGGCCGTTCCCATAACAACGAACCGTTAAGATTGGCATAAAAACCTTCAGAAACATTTGGAGTATGCGTACCAAGTTTGGTCCTTAAAGGGAAAGTATAGATGAAGTTATAGAAAATTGTAATTATTCGCTGTTTTCTATAAGGCAAGATTATACGGGAAAAATCTGTTTTTACAGGAGCGTTAGAATGGTTTCACTCGAAACTTTTTTGACGTTTTATGATTGGTTTTCTTTTTGAAGAGTTTTGAGCCAATGAAAATCTTCGTTTTCGAAATAAGGCGTGCTCACTTCCATAAAAGAAGCGTCACGCTACGCTTTTAATATATATATTTTCTTTGCTGGTATTGAAGTTTGAAATAAATTTACTGATCACTTTTCTCAACTGAAACTTTAAACTTATAAAGGTATTATTGATTTTAGAAGGAAAAGACAGTCTGGAAAAAAAAGTCTGTTTATAAATTTGATGTTCTTTTTATTATATAGTGGTGAAAATGATTGATGGCAAAGAAACATCAGAAGGTGATATCAATGGTAACATTCTTCTTTTCACTAATTGTTGTTTATGTGATTATTTTAGTGCTTCTATCTAAACTTCAATGTGTTAATGTTTGCAGTGATCAATGAAATCGCACAACGTATTACTCAGTGGAAACAATTTGGTTGTTCGCTTGGAATAGAAGTATATTTTCTTGATATGCTTGAAATGGAGAATAAAACAGTTATAGAGAGAAATAAAGCAATAATGATCAGGAATATTAAAGAAAATCCTGAGGCAAGTGAGTCATGGGAATATTGGCGGAATCAGTTGAAGCAGTTTGATGAAGGTGTTGTAGTGATTTGGAAAATGGAAGCTGTATTCCCAAGACTTCTTACTTTTGTACCATCAGATTCAGGTTAGTTTGTTTAAACTTTATCTTGAAACTAATTTTTATCTACTTTGATATTAATTTCAGCCATTAAAATTCACTTTGGTACATGTCAGCAAAAAATTGGCATGGTAAAAATGAAAAACCAAATTTACCTCGGCAATTTGCTGTTTACCTCGACAAACTTAAGAATACACTGAATTTGGAAAATTTGCTTCAAGAATCACAAGTATCTTAACTCTTATAGCGTTGGTTTCTTGCTTCTCTGCTTCGTATTTGACTTGAAAACTCAAAACGGCAAGGTTATAACAAC
>JANSTP010271026.1:0-10409 GCA_025330745.1 Cladonema radiatum | reverse complement strand
TTCCTTTTACAAATGCCAATAAAATTAGCAAATTGAAGTATTTAGACAAAAAAAATTTTTTTGAAAAAAATTGTTGTAAACTGTTTAGCGTAACCTTAAGCTACCGTTTTCGCAAACTAAACTTAATACGTGCCGTAAACCAATTAGATTTTTGGTTGCGTTTTTGAACAACTAAAGGCACCATAGACAGGGATGTTGTGATATCAATTAAAATCAACAAATCCAAAAATTGTAGTTCTTTCATAAACCAAATATGAAATATATTTCAACTTGGTAGGTATTTTGCTATTAGCATCCTGTATCTTTTGAGGCTCATTTGGTTGCAGCTAAGGCCTAATAATTGGTGATATATCACAAAATGAAAAACTTAAATTTTTTCATGAACCAAATATGAAATCTACCTCAAACTTGGTAGGTATTTTGCTATTGGCATCCTGCATCTTTTGAGGCACATTTGGTTGCAGCTAAGTCTTATAATGTCATAAGTCAAGTGATTTTAAGAAAAGTTAAATATCTCCAGTTCTAAACAACTTTAGGTGACGAAAGTTAGTACACCTGTTACCCAAATGGTAACAAAAGTTTTGCACCCACTCTTTTCCTCAATACCAGCTTTTGAAAGCCTTGACGTCATAGGTCACGTGATTTTTTAAAAAAATTGAATATCTCCAGTTGTAAACATTTTTATGAGGCAAAACTTGGTACACGTGTTACCCAAAAGTTAAGAAAAGTTTTGGACCACTATCTTTGCCTCAATACCCCCTAATGAGGGTTCTAACGCCATAGGTCACCTGATTTTAGGAAATATTGAATTTCACTAGTTCTAAACAACCTTGTATGACATAACTTGGTATACCTGTTACCCAAAAGGTATGAAAAGTTTTGCACCCACCCTTTGCTTCAATACTCCCTGCTGAGGACCCTGATGTCATAGGTCACGTGATTTTAAGAAAACTTGAATATCTCCAGTTCTAAACAACCTTAGGTGACAAAACTTGATACAACTGTTATCCAAACGGTAAAAAAACGTTTTGCACTTTCTCTTTGTCTCAATAACCACCTAGATTCAGGGCTCGAGCGTCATTGCTAGTACAGTCGTTACTTGTACCTATCTTGATTATTTATTGACCTCTCGCCTGGTGAAGTGATGAATCACTTGCATCTCCCTTCTTTTTTCTTTCACTTTGTCATGGTTTTAAGGAACGGAAATTTTTGAAGCCCTGTGAGTCCTTGTTTTGCTTTTGAATTGACTAAACGTACTTCCGAAATCGTCATTGCTGATATATTTATTCGGAAAATGAGGGCCTATGATTCCTGATTCCTGCAAAGAGGTTCAGAGAGGTTCAGTCAAGGAGCGACTTGATCTTAGAATGTAAAGACTATGGTTAAACACTGATCCATTGACCCATAAAACAATCTCATTACTCCATAAAATTCATTCTTTTCCAAAAAAAATATTTCATTCAAATTAGACAAAGAAACCGAAACTAAAAAGAATTCAAATCCTAGGTAATTTTGCTTGATTCTTAAGTAAATAACGTTTTAGGCCACATTTTGTAATGTCAATGAAACCATTGCCGAAAACCAGCCTCTTAGTTTCTGATCTTAAAATTTTAGCAAAAACTTGATTTCTCCTTCTTTGGCAATAACTTCAGGATGAAAAATATACATAACCAAAATGTCAGAATAGGCCTATTTTTTTTCATTTAATTTTTATTATTATTATTATTATTATTATTGTTATTGTTATTATTATTATTATTATTATTATTATTATTATTTTGATTTATTTACTTATTTATTTCATTTTTATTTTTTGTGAATATCCAAATTCCTTGTGTCATTGTAACTATAAATATGGTTTAGTTTTTAAATAATTTCTTACCAACTGTTAAAAATCCCACATGAACAACTATGAACTGATTTGGTGCGGTTTTCGAGCAGCCATTTTGAAAATACAAGTTAGCTATTTCTTGTTACTGATTCAACTGAAGGTAAAGAAAAGAATAGTTTCATTCATTTTAAGTTTTAAATATTTATGTTAGAAGAATCGTTAGATATTAAAAGAACCACATGGAGAAATCAAAGCACATATTTTCATCTCCAATTATTAAAATTTTTGTTCTCACATTGAGATGAGTTTGCTACACTGGCTTAGCATGCGAGAAAAGTGGGACGTGGGACCCATTGGTGGGACTTCAAGAGGGACCTTTAAGTGGAACCTTAGGTGGGACCCCAGGTGGGACATCAGATGGTCATATTAAGGTATTTTACTAATACTAATAGCTACTTTATAAGACAGAACTTTCTCCGAATCTAATTTGACTTTTTTAAAAAATTTAATTTTATTTGCCTCTCATTCGGCTATATAATCAGAATACAACGAGAATAAGAATGCAGCAATGAAAATGAAGTCTGCCAAATTTTGTCGAATAAAACTTTTAAAGTCGAGAGGAAGTAAACATATAAATCAAATGCCGAATTTTAACCATTCTATTGTTTTTCATCCAGTGAAAGTTTGGACTTATAAAGTAGTGTAAGAGATCCTCTGAGAATGAATAGTACAAGATACCTCTACGGCAATGATTATAGATTATGACAGAAAGACTGACCATGAAGTTGTAAATTTAGATGGCGTTTATTCAACCCTATCAGTACCGAGTTTTTTTTCGCTTTACATATCCAGAGTAGTGGATCAATTCACCTCCCCCCCTGCCTCACTTAAAGGGGGAGGTTAAATTTTCAAGATTTCAAAACAAGAATAACCATGAGCTTTTCCCGAGGTCTAAAATAACTCATATGCTTTATGCGAAAAGAAATTAATTATGACGTCAAAATATCGATGACGTAATAAGTTTATCCAAGTTGAGTCCTTAAAACTACCAAATGAAGTTATGACGACTCTAAAACTTCAAAATAATAACGTTAATTATTCCTAATTATTGAGGGGTTGGTTTCGAGTAATAGCTTCTGAAAAGGTGCGCTCGAAATGTTTTGGTCAAGATTTGAATATTAAATTATTTATCGTTCTGGAGTTACAACAAAAAACTACAGGAGGTTCAAATCACCCCCTTCCTCCCTTCCTCCCTTCCTCCCCTGATATAGACAGGGTTAAATGAAGTCTTTAAATAATATTGTCTATAATATTTTGGCTGAATTGTATATAAGAAAGTACTATTCATGATACTCGATTGAGCGTGGTTGATTTGTTTCAATGGGTTCTAGGACTTTTCCCCCTAATTTAATTTCCCATCTGGTGCCAATATCCCCCGATGCCATTTGCCCCCTGGACAATTGCCTAAAATTCCTCCTGGTTGCATCTCCCTTCTTTGCTTTTTATCCACTTTAACATTTCCACGTACACATGGAGAAATTGCCAAAATAGTAGTACATGTAATTTTTCACTTTTTTAAACGAGTCTTTTAAGAATTCATTCTCTAATTAAATAATCGAGAGAAAATTCAGCAATATCATAGAAAATTCTTGCAATCCTCTTTTATCAAGAATAAGAATAAGTCTGCCTAGCATGTTTGAAGAGCGATATTATCATACTGATCCTTAGATAGAGAGAGATAATAGGGAAAGATGGTATAGCCTTGCTTGAAACAACTTTATGAAGTTTCTGGCGTTGTTGAATTGACGAAGAAAGAAGTGTGTCATGTCTCTTTGCTGTTTTTACTACAATGTTTTCATGATGTAGATGTAAATAAAAAATGGTCAATAACGCTTTATATATCTTTTATTGCCATAGTCAAATGTAAGTTAAATTCTGGAAAAGCTAATATTAGCTATATCCCCCTCCCCAAGTCTTAATTTTTTGCATATTTGGTTTTAAGTTTCCTATAAACTTCTTTCTTAAAACAGTACTGTACTGAACGAAATGTAAAATCTGCAAACTGGAAAGTTTGCCAACAACATCATAATGGCCTGTAGGAGGGATTTTGAGTAGTCGAGTAATTTCTAGAGGGCTACTTGTTAAAGGAGGGGGAGATCTGTGATGGCAATTGTCCAGGAGAGAAATTAACCAAGGCGGCAAATGACACGGTGGTGAATTGTCCAGTTACTGTTTCAATGAAATGCTCGATCTTTTTAGGGATGTAGCCAGCATTTTATGTTTTTTTTAAAAAAAATTTTACATTCCAGATCCCCTAGAATGGCTATTTTAGCTATTTCAGGCAGTAATTTTGATAACTTCTAATTGTGATTTTCAAGCTATTAATGCAGATAATCCACATAAGCAGGTTTTACTCAGTATACACACTACTTTATTTTATGTCCACTTTTTAGATTCAAACTGTGACATTAGTACAATTAATCTTCTCAAATGAAATACTGCAATTACTGAATCTCTTTGAAAACGTTTGAAAGTAGTTTAAAATCTTCTTATATGTTTAAAAAATTTGGAAAATTGCAAATCAAAAGACTGCTATTCTATTAATTTTGAGAGAAAATTATTTTTTTGAATCATGAATAAACTATATGAATATCAAATTTTAAATTCAACTCTGACAACTATTGAATTAAGAAAACTGAGAGCAGATTTTGAAAACACTATATATATGAAGTGAGTTTGCCAACTCACAAAACATATATTGGCAATGAAAAATCATGACAATTTATTGGAAAAAAAGTCAGAAAGAGTTTATATGATTATACATTAATTTTTCATCTAAACTTTCTGATGCTAAGCATTTCATTGCATAGCATCACTGTATGTTTAAATGGTACTCACAATTTGATTAAAGAAAAGAAATTGTTCCACAAATCCTTGGGTAATAAGACACCACAAGCAAAAATGTATATACTCGTCCAGCAAAATGTTCTAAATTTCTTATCCATTTTGAATAAAACTTAAATACATCCCCTTAACCAAAGGGAATATACTATAGAAAAAGTTTGATAAAATGAAAATGTTCAGAATAATAAACATCGGCAGTGTATTATCCTAAATGTCCAGTTTAAACTTGATAAGATATTGTTTGTGGTCAAGCTAGCTGGCTAATTGGCTAGGATATTATACAAAGTATTGCATGGCGCAAACCAAGAGGCAATTAAATTCCAGTATGAATTAGAGAAAAAGTTCTCTACACAACTACCTACAGACCTAATATCTTTTCTTAATGATTATTATACAAAACTATAGCTAATAACTCTAGCTACATCTTAACAGATTTCCTTTTCCTTGCTTCTGCACTTGATTCAATGTAGAAAAACTCTAAAAAAAATAGTCCTAGTCAATAAATATGACTTATCATACTGGGAAATACAGTGCCATTTCGCTGCTACCACAGGGGAGTGACAAACATGACAAAGGCTGTAATCATGACTATGAGCTAGCTACAACAAACATAAAAAAAACTCTTTATTCTTCAGGAAGTTGAATGAACTTCAACATCTACAAGACTTCAAGCTAGATACAGACTAACAGATTACACACTTCAACTTCAAGTCTGCTTCATTTGTTTATCCTTTCACTTCACTGTTTCAGGATTTTGCTTTGCGAATTTTCATATTTTCATATAACGAGCAGCCGAACATGTTCTCGCTTGAACAAAACTGGCTGTCTCGTTTATAAATACAGAAACCCCTAACGTAGCCAGACTGTATAATGTGTATCACGGCTATGAGAGATGAAACTTTTTATGTATCAAAAAATCTCGCAGCCTCGATTTCAGAAAATGCGGATTTTTTTTTTTTTTATTATTTTTTTTTCAAATTTATTTTAGTTTAGTTATTATTAACTTTTTTTCAAAAACATTATATCACGGAATTTCAAAAAGTGTATCAAGGTGATACAATTATACACCCTGGCTACATCCCTGCTTTTGGCATAGCATGACATGTCTTATCTAGTGTGCATAATTAGAAATTGAAAAAAGTCCTAGTAATAAATTGAAGATTTTGATGACGCCTTGACTGAACTTACTGAATATTTGGACTAAAAATCATTATCATTTTTCTTTAACCCTATCTAACAGGGTATATTTTACTCAAAATGGCATGATAGATTAAGCACATATAGTTTGGAAGCAACTGGTTGTTTTTAAAAGCTTCAGAAAAAGGTTTGAGAAGAGGTTAGTGAAATCCCTCTTCTACATAGGGTGAATACAAAACTTCATTTTAAAAAGCAGACTACTTGTAGCCACTTATTTTGGAATACAGTAATAGGACCTTTCTTGAACTCGTTTTTTAGTTTAAAACTGTAACATAATTCAATATTTACTTTGTTTTATTTTTTAATTTTTTTAAGATTTTAAGGGCGATTTGTTATCAATTTGAACGTTACTACTCATTGTGTATTTCGAGACGATCTCGGCAAATTCAATAAATTAGGACCCTGCAAAATCCTTCTGTTCCGGGTCCCGCAACGTTTAAAACCGGCATTGCTGCTTATAGCAACATATTGTAACATCATCATCAATGAGCATCTTTTAAAAATGTTTACCCGTAAATTATCTGCCAACCAAGTGATAAAAAGAACGTACGCGGATAAGTGAATATAAAAGATATGAAAAGAGCATAAAAACTAGTTTGCACATTTGCACAAAAATTGTTCTGATATGAGTTTCAAGGGGCCTCACGTCCCACTTTTCCGGTATGTCGACTGAGCTGTTCATGAAAGAATATATTTAAACATTGTACATTCATTTTTAACCACCACTTAAATAACTTCATTTTAACACCACTTTAATGACTTCACTTAAATAACGCCACTGAAAATGCATTAAATAATCACCACTTAAATTACTTCACCACTTAAATTTAGCAACATTAAAAATATAACCCAAAAAATAGCTTCGATCTAAGGTTTTTACACTACAAGCAATCAAAATGTAAGAATTTCTGTAAAACAAATATGTTAAAGAATGTTAGGACAAATATGCTTAGCAGTAGAGGACTTAACAAATTTGACAACGAAGATCTGAAGGCTTTTATTAGTACTTCCTTCATTTTAATGAACGTATTTAAGCTTTACAAATCGCACATAACTAGACTTGATGGTTGTATATATGAAACAACTTTTGATATTGTAGAAAAAGACACATATTTCAATGGATCTTTGATCAAAAATTATGATGGAAAAATTACACGCCTAAAATGTGTCATTTAATGTCTGTACTTTCATAAAGATTGCATGTTTATAAATCATAACTTTAAAACAATGACAAACAAAATTGTTTCATTTTGGGTCTTTCATGTTGTAAAGTAAAAAATAATCAAAAGTTCATTATTTTATTGGGCTCCTTTTAGTATTAAAGAAAGCTTTACCAAATATCTTACCAATACATTACGGATGGCTCAAATCTTTTGCTCAAGAATTACCTTACTACAATTATTATTTTGCACTATGAAGAAACAATTTCAGAGAAAAGGGCGTAGTGGATAATGGTTGTTTGTTTGTTTGTTTGTTATCACTCATTAAATATATTGGCAAGCACTTGTCATAAATACATTTAGCTGCTGACTACATGATCTCGGTTAGCCTAGATGAAATTTCGTCTCGGTTTAATGGAATAATTTTCATCCCTGTATTATATGAGATTCGTTTCATTCCGGTTGACCGAGCTGAAAAAATTAATGACTTTTTAAGTGATTAGTATGATCATTAAGTTTGATCATACTAATTACTTAAAAATTCATCAAATTTTCAGCTCGGTCAACCGGGATGAAACGAATCTCATATAATACAGGGATGAAAAACGTCCCACTAAACCTAGACGAAATTTCATGCCGGCTAACGGGATCATGTAATCAGCACCTTAGCTATATTGCAATAAAAAACATTTATTTTCACCCTAGGTAACCGAGATGAAGTGATTATATGAGAAATTCTCATCCCACCTAACTGAGATCCCGGGTGTTTTATACACTGAGACCTCCGCAAACCGGGATGAAATTTTTTCCATATAATCGCAATTAATATTTAAGTGAGACTTAGCATTTTGCCTAGAGACTCGGTTAGCCGAGCTGAAATCCCGGCTAACCGGGATCATATAATCAGGGCCTTAATATGATATAGTTTTGCCAGTCATAGTTTCAAAGCAGTAACGATTTGCGATGCTTCGAATATTCAAAATATAACCAGACTTTAATTTCAGTAAAAAACGCTAAAACGTTTTGATAATTTTATCAACGTTTTTTTCATCATATATGGTCAAGATTTATATTAGCTTTTGACCCACATTTTGTTTATTGGAATCCGATCCGGCTATTTTTTACATGTGCTTTTGTAAAAGTCCGTTCATCCAAAGCAACGCCTAAGTGGATCAACAGACTCTGCTAATCTGTTGTCTTACTTGCTATTTATGGCATATATAGTGTGCTGGTTACCAACATGAGTAAAAAAAGAGCTCGAGGATTGACTGGGGATGAAATGTCCTAGAACAAGGGGACATCATCATCACGCTTTTTTTCCACTCAAAGGTTAGTGAGTGAAAGGAATTGAGATTATTACGGCTATAAGAATGGTTTCAGCCTGAATACCTGATCACGATATTGATGATAATGATCTTCAGCCAGTTGGTTGTTTCATTCGGTTCAGATAATGATGATGATATATATTTAAATGTGGCCAAAGTAACTTTTGTGATTTTAATGTTTCTGTTGTTTATGTTTCCTTACCTGTGTATGATATTATGTATGTTAACTCTGTAAGAATGTAATATGAGTGCTGCAGACATGGTGTATTATTGTGAAAAATAGGTGGCAGATATATTTTGCAGAGAGAACAATATACATACGGTTCTTCTTGGTGAAAGAATGTTTTTTATATATGTTTTGTTTCTATGTTTAATTTTTTTATATGCACGTACATCTATTATATTAATTTATCATTAACTTTATTAGGAAATCTTTCCTATACACCACATAGATCATCCCGAGGATCATCCTAATGAATACATTTTTCCTTCCTTAGTCCTTTGACATTCGTCAGGGCCCTTGTGATAGGAGGAGGCGCTGGGACATTGCCCCTCCCCTCCCCCACTTTTTGCCATGTAAAAAAATAAGAATAATATGAACGGTTGTTATCTGCTCTTTAAATTATGTTGTATGAATATATAATAAGTATAAACATGGCATTAATGTGATGTCTGTGGTATAAATTGCTTTTTTATTATGATTTTCTATCCTTCATTTCTTCTAAAGCAGCTTTTTAAATAGTTTAACTCTATCTACAATCTTGGACAAAAATGTTTTGAATTAGGGGTGAAATTCCGCTGTTTTCAGATTTTGCCTTTTCACTCAGCAACGAAGTTTGGTGAGGAAATTTTTGGTGATTCCCCTTTGAAGCCACCATAAAAGGCTACAGAAACAGCCAAGAAGAGATCTGGGTGGTTTTCACTTATTCACCTAAGAGCCCATCGCTGTCTTGGGAACTAAAAATATCTCACTCCAATTATCGCCTATGATGCAGAATTATACTGCAAAAGCTCGAATTGGCTCCAACTTTTTTCCCATGATGGTAGACTGAGAGGGAGGTCAAATTAACACTAGAACACCCCCCTTTTAGTTTTTTTTTGCTATTGCTCCGAAATGCCTAATTTTGGTACTGCCAAGTTTTTGGACTTTCAATGAAATTTTATTAGGAACAGTCTGAAAGAAAAATTTTGTCCAAATAATTTAGACACCTATTTCTAGAAGGCATTGCTTTGTGAAAAGCTTAGCCACCAAATTTTTGTATGGATTTTGACCTCTAAATGTTATGTTTGCATGATATCAAGTTAACATCATCCATTTGACGTCGTTGGTATGACATCAAAATGAAGTAATGACGTCATTTTGAAAATAGTGACTTTTAACAGAATTTCGATGTTACGTTTGGCAAAATCGATGACACCATCTAAAAATTTCTTTCATGAATCGTCTTACAAGGGTAGATCTAGAAGCTACCACGTCTCATTGTCATAGCTGCCAAGGAACCGTAAAATCCAAAAAAAACCAGTGAGATAAGGTTAATGCAGAATTTTTGTTACACATAAAATTTATACTTCTTTGTTTCAAGAACTTTAAATTAGTTAGATAAACAAATTTAGTTAAAACAAAAATATCGCACGGTAGCTATGACGCGACTTAATACGAAAGCAATAATACGATATTGAGTACTCTCGGGTGCTAAATACAAGGGGGGGAACGCTTAATAATTCTTGAAAATTTTTCCCACCCCCTGGCCCTCATTAAGACCCCCCCGTTTATTAATTTTGACAAACCAGTTGCCAAGTCTCTATATTTGTAGTGATCTTGTATGATTCTTTCCATATAATTGTATAAATTTGATTGTCCGTGAAGGGCATCAGGAAAAATCCCCCCTGGAAAATTGCCCCCCCGAAAATAATAATAATAATAATAATAATAATAATAATAATAATAATAATAATCCGATTTAATAGGTCATCCGATTTCCTTATTTGGAA